>VTPC01088793.1:0-10085 GCA_011009095.1 Ignelater luminosus
ATAGTCTAAACTCGATTAATAAAAATGCTAATAATTCTACCAGTAAAGATGGTCTAACAATTATTGTTTATTTGTTAATTGAGAGAAATCGTGATTTATTTAATTCATATATTTCAAAAATAAATTATTCTGTTGAATAGTTTATCAACTCGTTAAATTTACGGCCTTGCCATACAAATTCACAAATTACGAATATCTCCCCTATATGATCATCAAGAAGTAAGGAAGCAAACTTGATACTGATATCAACAAATCATGCTCCAGAGAAAACTACTTGGTTAAAAAGAAACATAAAGACAAGTAGATGTAGATAAAATAAAACATCTAAGAAAATAATAGGAACCAGATTAGACAGAATTAATACCGAACATATTAGAACAGGTAGACAAACCTAAAGAGGAAAAACGATACAGAAGATTAAGAAAGAAACCAAAAGTAAGAAAACACGAAGAAATTGTTTGAATCATAGTCCGAAGTCTATTAAAAGATTAATACAGAGTTAGAGAAAAAAAGAAAAACTTTTTGTTAAAATTAAATTCAATTTCATCTACCTTGTAGATTACAGCGTACCGTATACCCACAGATGCTTACTTAGTTACCTACTTAAGTGTCATAATCTTTAAGATTAGAATTTAGTTATAACCAATAACTTAGTCCAGTTCTAATTCTCAACATTTATTTTTCTTTTATGGAAGTTTCTTATAAATTTAATTTTAGTTTTAGAAAACGCGAGTTCAAACCCTGCCTAAGGTAACTAATTTTTAAAATTCTAGTTAAATTTCTGTTTTATTTTACTTTCATTCCTATATCTATTACGCAATTGGGTGACAAATTAAAACCACACTTATAGGATTTCACGCGCTTGTTTAGTGTCGGAATTTTTCAATGACATCGCAAAACTATGTAAGATGGAGATAAATTAAGTAAATTAAATTACGTTTTAGATAACAAAGATAATTGCCTACTATATTCTTTGCATTGTGTTATTATTAATTTTGATTTAAGAGCCTCAATTTTGAGGCCAGTTGACCACACTATCTTCAAAATGCAATGGTTTGTACACGTTATGTTTATATTTACCATTAATCATTACCAATAAATAAGTAGTTAAGTTATTGACTTAACAATTTTCTGATAGGAGGTCTTTATCATACTACATTCAGTGTTTATCTTTAGCTCACTTTGTAAACACGTTAAATTACAACAAGAAATATTGCATATCACACTTAATCTGAACGTTGAAGTTTTATTTTATGTTTTGATTTTTCAAAACAGTTTTATTACCAACTTTACGTATAATAATACGCTTGGTACATAAAACAACCAAATTTCATGTAACAGGAATTATGCAAATTTTATTGGCAACTTTACAAAATGCAACTAAATATACATAAACCTACTTTTATAACTATAATAAAAACAAACAAGGTTTCTATTCTAATAACTTGAATTCATTATTTATTTTTATTTATTTATTTATTTGTTTGTTTCAGAAAAGCAAGTCTGCCATTACAACTCTGAACAGCGTTTCTTGACAGAAAATAACAGGATGGCGCTCTGCACATATCGTACGTAGTTTTTGAAAGGTGCTTTGAGCAAGTAAAACATTTGCTAAACGCAACTAAACAAACATGGGAAGTACATCTTCTAAATTTAAAAAATATCTACAACATGGAGACGAATTCGCCGCTATGCAAATATATCAAAGTTCTCCGGAATTAAGAAAAAATTTAGATCCTAATTTAAGTTATGGAGAAAACCATAACCATAACACCGCTTTGCATTACGCTGCTAAACACGGTATTTATTTATTTTGTTTTTACATATTAAAAATAACCACAAACGTGCAATTTCAGGTATGAAACACTTGCTCAGAACATTTTTAAACGATCTAGGAGGCAACCCTAATAAAAAGAACGGTTTAAATGAAACAGTTCTGCATTGTGCTTGCCAGCTGAACCAGACGAAAAGTTTCAGTGCACAAGAAAGAAGAGCCGCCTGCGTACAATTGCTTCTATATTGGAAAGGAGTGCATTTGAAAGAGGGTGGAAGAGAGAAGGTGGATTTAAGCGCTCAAGATAAAGTAAACCCAATGATCCGATTTTTTTGTTCTTTAAACCTGAATACACTAACGTAAATTTTCTTAGGAGGGAAATACTGCCCTACATTGGGCAGCCTCTACTGGCCTGAAACGATGCGTGGAATTACTTCTAGCGCACGGTGCTCCCCTTTTCGCTGAAAACAACGATAAATTAACGCCTTGTGATTTAGCTATGCGTGGATCGCATCACGATATTGCGCGTTTATTGGAAAGCAAGATGGTTTTTGTAAGTTTGTTTTATTTTTAATATAATTAATAATCGTGTGAGATACCTAATATTTATTGAAGGTAAATTTTCATTGCTTTTCTTTTACAGGCAGATAATGCCGATACTGTAAATGAAGATGAACTTTTAAATGGACAGGAGGAGGTTTACAGTGGTTTAAGAAGTCAGGATTTACAAGAAGCTAAAGATCAGCTTTTAGTAGATACTTCTGATATGTTAAAGATACCTTTATTTACCGCCGAAGCTCTTTTAAGAAATAACGGTAAGTCGGATATTTAATGAATTTAATTAATTTTTCATAAACTTGAGTTTCATGTCAATGAGTGATATTACCAGAATGCGGTCACGGCCGTGTTTCAACATATTGTTTTACGTTGTACGATATTGTAACTCTTAGTTTTTAATGTTATTGCGTGACCTCAGGCTTTTTCTTCTGTTTCCTTATCGTCTTTTCTATACAAATTGAGTTGGTTATTATTGTTGACTGCTTTGCACATTTGCATTTATTTCTTCAACTATATGTGATCCAAGTTATTTGGTTTTAATTGAAAAAAAGTATTAAATTTTAAAAGTTCTCTTATAAATAGCATACTGTATGTAATAGTTACAACTAACTTCATCTGTCTAGTCTCTTTTAAAACTGAAATAATTTCAAATCAACAGTTCAGGAAGTTTTTTCTGTGGTGGCATATTGCGCTGCTTCAATTATTTATTTCTAAGTTCTTTAGAGCGAGCGGTTTGATCTTCGTTATACTTGTTCTTGCTCATGTTACTGTTGTGTTACATGATTAATGGTTCTTGTGCTAGTGGAATAATCTTTGCAGTTCTCTATGTAGAAAGCATACATCCAAGTTATTCTTGTCTGTCTGAAAAAAGTTTGTTTTGCATTACATAGCAAAAAAGATATTTAATGATCCACACAGAACATCAAAGCAATAGAAAGCAATATTTACATCAACATATTTAATACACTTTTATCTCCTGTTCTGATTTCTCAAACAAAAACAGTCCAAGTGGTGTGCATCCGTCGAAATTATTTTGATTTAAATCTATTTAAAAACATATTGTAAAGAAAGGATCCAGAGATCGAGAAGACTAAAGCTGATGTATGATCCGAAAATAGTTAATCCGAAGCAAGAAGTCGGTTAATTGAAGTGATCCTTGTAACGGTCAAAACCAAAGTTCTCTGCTACTTAAATTGGTAATGGAAGAGTATTTGATACCTGAATTACTTGTAGAAACGAGACAAGACCTCTTTTATACTCAATCACTATGCTTTTGAAAATCGGTGTTGGAGTGAAAGACGATGAAAACTCATTTCCAGAAATTTGAATTGTCGTGATACTTAGTAACCTGTACTGTAGTCTTTGAGAGTAGTTAAGCATATGCCAGAGAAACTGCACTGGACGGGCAAAAGATAAAAGTTTATTTAACGTTGATTTATTTGGTAAGTCTCTGTTGAAGAATGTACTTCTCAACAAAAGATTATTTCAAGAGCAAGATTTTTACTTGCATAGACAACTGATCTGAATCTTACTTAAAACCTCTAGCAGTCTAGTGCAGCGCCGTTCCAAGTGCGCGAGCAGGATACGCGCAGCTTGTGGGCAGCAGCCTTAAGGCAGCGGCAGATTGACAGTAGGTCATCAATAACTCATGCCCTGAAAGTTTTAAAATTCTTGAAAATAAAATTACTTCCCCTCCCTGACTATTAATGTCAGTTAAATTTTTTGAGATTCATGGCATTATTGTATGTCTTAGAGAAAATTAGCAAAAGTACCCACAATCTAGTTGAGCGAATGCTTGTATTTGATATTGTGCGAATATATATATGAATATTTATAGGTATGATACCCGTATTGATTAACTAGGTGAAATTTGCACTAGAAGTAAAAAGCGTTAAAGCTTCTCTAGGAGACAGCCATATAGACATTGCGGTCAAGAAACGCTACCTTCTGAGTATCTGCATTTCATTCCATCTTTGGTGTCTAATAATGGATGATCTTTTGGAGCGGACAGTTTTCTTGCTCGGGCCTACGTAGACAACGGGCTAATACTGGTAACGTTGTCAACATTTTCTGTAATCAAATGCAATTGGTCTGCAGGATCATAGAAAGATGGTGTAATGACAATGGCCTTTCTGTCAATCCATCCAAAGAAACAGAAAGTTTAAAGGAACTCATTTTGTACGGTATATCTCTACCGGGTTCAAGTACTTAGAGGTGACCTTGGAAAAGATATTTAGCTGGAAGTGACATGTTGATAAGGTGAAGTCCGCAGCAATATTCTGGCAGCTGTGCCATTTGGTAAGTGGATTCTAAGAAATTAATCCTCAACCTGCTGGATCTACACAGCAATCATTAGGACTAGACTACTATATGGTTCAGTGATCTGGTGGTCTAGTGTAGAACGTACCACCATCGTTTAAAGGTTGGCCTGGTCTGGGTATAACCGGTACAATAAGCACGACTCCTACGGCTGCACTTAAGTTTATATTGAGGCTGCCGAACTTCCAAGCTTTGATAAGAAAGAAAATCGCAACCGCTCACCTCAGAATGCGGGATGGAGGGTTATATCTTGGAAAGAAATTAACACCGGCCACACCAGCATAGCCCAATCATGTTCAACGCGATCATTCTCGAATCCTACGATACACATAATTAAAACCTCTTAGAATAAAAAATCACTAAAAATATGTTTTAATTCTACTAGCTCGGACTCTAAGGGAAGACTGGTATAAGTCTCCGGACTTTTTATATCATGGTCTAGAAATAAAAACATAACCAAATCGAGAGGGGTATACAAAACGGAGATTTTTATTTCTATAGTATTTTTCGTTATATTTTTCTTTATTTTAGTCATCAGGTTTGGAGATAGGATTGGACCGTACGGTCTAGGAGTAAGGAACGAGAGAGAGGACAGATTACATTGTTTTGCAGAAAGTTATCGATTAGCAGTTATGAATACTTTTTATAAATTACCTCCTAGACGACTGTATACATGAAAACATTTCTCGGATTCGCCTGAGAATATCAATAAAAAACTAGATTGATTACGTCATGGTAAATAAAAGAAATAGGAATTGCATACAATCTGTGAGAACGTTTCTTCATGCCGACATAGCGTCTGATCATAACCTACTTAGCGCAAATATACAAATCAAACTAAAGAAGAACAGAAAACCCAAAACTACTAAGAAATATGATATGAGAAGACTGAAAAAAAACAGAAGAAAGGAAGTAGAGAAGAGTATTGCTGAACGAACTTCAAATATGAACATTACAAATGCAGCAATATTAGAACTCAAGCAGAAGCTTGAAGAGGTTAGTCAACTACATCTAAAGAAGAAGAAAACCAATAAGAATAAACATTGCATGACCAAAGAAATATTATCAGTGATAAGTGATCGAAAAAAGTTGAAACATAGAAGTAAAGAAAGGTATAAAGGAATGAATAGAACAATAAAAAGGAAAATTAGGATAGTAAAACTCAAGCAGCTAGAAGAACAATGTAGAGAAATTGAGATACTAGAAAGAAAACACGATAATTACAATATCCATTAAAAGGTAAAAGAAGCAGCTGAATTGTATAAACCCAGAACTGTCGGTGGCCTTAAAGACAATAACGGCAAAACTGTTATAGATAAACAGAAGAAAATAGATACTTGGAAACAGTATGTACAGGATATGCATATAACAGAAAGGGAAACCACTACAACGATACAACAACTTCGAGATGGAAAAGTCACAGACCCAGATGAAATACATGCCGAGCTGCTTAAATTGTTGGATGAAGATGGGATTAAATACCTCATACGCGTTTTCAATAACAAATATGTTTCCGGAAATATCCCCCATACTTGGCTGAAATCAACCTTCATAGCATTACCAAAAAAATCAATTGCAAAAAGATGTGAAGACTATAAGACCATCAGTCTGATGAGCCATCCATTATTCAAATTGATAGAAAACCAATTGAGTAAATCACAATTTGGTTTTAGAGAGTCGTCAGGTACTAGAGATGCGCTATTTACGGTACAAGTACTGTTCTAACGATGTAGAGATGTTAACACCGACATACATGCGTGGTTCATAGACTACAAAAAAGCATTTGATAGCGTCAAACACGGAAAACTTGTGGAAATTTTCAAGAAAATTGGTGTTCCAGATCGAGACCTACAGATTATCATTAATTTATATTGGAACCAATCAGCAGAAATAAACATAGAAGGAGAACTGTCAGACGCTACCAAAATCAAACGAGGATGCATCCCATCACCCTTGTTATTCAACATCTACTCGGAAGAAATATTCGGAGAGGCCTTGGAAGACACCGTAGTGAATGGAAAACGCTTAAATAATTTCCGCTATGCGGATGATACAATTATACTTGCAGATAGTCTGGAAGGCTTACAAAAACTGGTAAATCGCGTGACGAATAGTATTCGAAGATATGGATTAGATCTAAATGTTAATAAAACCAACTATATAAAGATCAGCAGAAACAACATAATAATTGGAAAATTAGAAATAGATAACAAACAGATAGAAACAATTAAATCACACACACACCTACCGGGGAAGCAATGTTAATTAATTGTGGTACTATTCTAGAGAAATAAGTACCGATTTGAGAAAACGAGAACTGCATTTGTACAGATAGAGAAGTTGTTTAAAAGTCGAGACTTCAACTTAAAATGTAAAACTCGACTGCTTAGATGTTGCATCTTTCCCGTGCTTTTGTATGGGGCAGGGGCATGGACATTGCCAAAAGCCTCTACTAAAACAATACAGGCTTTTGAGATGTGGCTATGCCGCCGAATTCTAAGAATATCTTGGGTGGATTAGCCAAAGTTGTAAACACAATAAAAATAAGAAATTTGGAATATCTAGGGCATATTATACGAAACAACGAGCGTTATGGGTTACTGCAGCTGGTGTTACAAGGAAAAGTCGTGGGAAAAAGAGAACCAGGACAAAAACGGATATCATGGTTTAAAAACCTACGAACATGAGTCTCGATGTCAACTGGAGCAACAGTGAACAAGATTAAAAAGCCATGATAGTTGCTAATATCAGAAACAGATGAGCACTCCTATAATCATCTTCATCACCTTTTCTATTTTTTCCTTCACCAACATAAATTTATGAGAGTACACGAGCTTGTTCGGATAACCTCAATACTGATTTGTCGCAGGCTATAGCAGATGACCTCACATTAATAAAAAGAAGAAACAATAGCAAACGAATAAATATAACAGTTATGTCGGAACAATTCGGGACCTTTTTTTTCTACATATGTTATAAGATATCAAAATTAAAGTAGAAGTCAGTTTTCCATTTACGGTATACAGACTACACAACAAAACCACACAATTTAATTATTTTTACAGTACACTGAATAACGATGACGATGAACGGCCGAAAACTTGTAATAACTCTTCCTCCACTTTCTCTAAGCTTTTCTGTAATTACTTAAAATTCTATTTTTCTTAGAAGAAAACCGTTAAGACGGGAATGGTAGATTTTAAAGTCAAAAGTCTTTTGTAGAAACCTTCTGTACTTTTCAGATATGACTTCTCGGAAGTACAGTTATTTAACTTTTTGTTGAAGATTCTTTCAGAAGTTAAATTCCACATAGAAGTCTCAATTTTGTAAATACATTTGATGGTATCAAAACCCTTGCCAGAAACTATCACACTGCTTATTGAATGAAACCTACCATAGAACAAAATTATAATATTGTCAATGGCCGACTATTCATATCCTAAAGTACAAACCGGAAGTGTGACAGAAACTAATATTCATTTCTCTTAACTATTTCTGTGTTTCCCTAGACCCTTCTACATCGAGTATTGACCGCTCAGACGTTCCTGATTTCTTTATAATCTAGAAATTTTTCTTTTCTTTCTTTTTTTTGTTTACAATGTTTTTACTAATTTTAAAAGCTCAATAATCATTTTTCTTAGATTTAAATTTACTTTAAGTGATTAATGCTTTAGAAAAAGCATTCCTGCAACGTGACTGATTGTGATTATAAGTTACAGAAAAGTATAATTCTCTTGTTATACAGTATTGTTCTTTGTTTTCCCATTAATTTATCTATTTATAATACGAAATTTCGTGTTTAGCGCCCATTTGAATATTGTTCTAAAACTATTCAATAGAATCTATTTAGTTCAGTTAAATCATTTTTAGAATGGTCTCGAGAGTTACTGTTAGAAAAATGGATGAAAGATCCAACGGAATGTTGTCAGTTAGCTGGTGTTCAAGCACCATCTTCTGTGCTTCATCACGGTGGATCGTGGGAATCGAGCACCTCGCCAGAATCTAGCGAAGATCCAAGTTCGCGGCCAGAAACTGTGGTAAAACTAACTGTTATTTAAAAAAATAAACCTTTTTGCTAACTTAGCGTTTTTACAGTGTGAAATTTGCGTTTCGCCGATAGCAGAATGGGAACAATCGATAATGATGTCATGCAAACATATTTTTTGTAAACATTGTTGGGAAAGTTATTTAACTATTAAAATACAAGATGGGGATGCTCATCATATTATGTGTCCAGCTTATCAGTGCCATATTTTGGTACCCGTAGAAGTAATAGAAAGATTAGTTAGTCCTGAAATGGCTAGGAGATATTTACAGTTTGATATTAAAGTGGGTTTGTTGCAAAATGATTTCCAATTTAATTTAATACTTTAATATATTTTAGGCTTTTGTGGAAAGTAATAAGAGCATTAAATGGTGTCCCGTTGCCGGATGTGGAAGGGCAGTCCGCCTGCCGGAAACAGAACAAAGCGGAAATAAGACCACCAATAAATCAATTCCTGTTACTTCCCACGCGGTCGATTGTGGAAACGCTCATTTTTTCTGTTGGGAGTGTTTAGGTAAAAGGTTATTGAATGTATAGATTGTAGATTTAATTGTTCTTATTTTATAGGGGAAGCTCACGCACCTTGTGGATGTAAACAGTGGCAAGAATGGCAACTAAAAATAGCAGAAATAAAACCTGAAGAACTAAAAGCATCTTGTACGGAGAGCGAGGATGCGGCCAACTGTTTGTGGTTAGTTACTAACTCAAAACCGTGTCCCAACTGCAAGAGTCCTATTCAGAAGAACGAGGGTTGTAATCACATGAAGTGTTCAAAGGTAAAGTGGTCTCCCTACGGTCTATTTATTGTAACTAATTCTGTCACTTTGAATTCTGTATGTATAACTTTCAACTATTAGTTTAATTGACGGAGTTTATGTCGCTGCAAAATCCTTAAGTTCTAACTAGCAGTTTTTGCTATATTATATTAAATACAAACAGAAACTTAAGTAGTGCGGTAAAATATCAATACTCTAATAGTAAAGTTTATAAACTAACTTTTAATTAAGTAAGTAATTAAATATATTTAAACAGAGAGAATCTGAAGAGAAACTAATCTAAAATTGAAAATTAGATTTAAAGTTTTTGGATGATGTTTCATAATTCTAACCTTGATGGTTTGAAATTTAATTTTTTATTAGAAATATTAAAATTGTTGCAGTAGCCGATTATGTGCAAGTTATAAAATTATTTCCAATTATACAGAGTGTTCAACAAATCAAACATAAACCTGAAAAATATGTTTTGATATTTTCTTATGTGTCAGACACTTGCTCATAGGGATAATTACAGACATTCTACTGTACTTTTCTCTGTTTAGTTTTGCTTAATAAATTCTTTAAAACCAAGCCTACAAACCTATCAAAGTGTCATTTTCCAGACAAAAAATAC
>VTPC01088794.1:6012-17853 GCA_011009095.1 Ignelater luminosus
TTCAACGTGCATCAAATTTTGACAGACATCATGACAATGCTCCGTGTCACACAGCAATTTCCATCAGTGAATATTTGACCTCAAAACGCATTACTGTTGTTCCTCATCCCCCCTATTCACCTGATTTGAGTCCTTGTGACTTTTTCCTCTTCCCGAAATTGAAACATGTCCTAAAAGGACGTCATTTTGGAACTCTGGAGAACATCCAAAAGACTGTGACCGACCAGTTAAAAGCCATACCGGTTGAAGACTTCCAGCGCTGCTACCAAGAGTAGGAACAACGACTCCGCCGGTGTATAGCTGCCCAAGGGAACTACTTTGAAGGGGATAACATTGTTGTTTGAAAAAAATAAAAACTTTGGTTAGTATGAAATCAGTCTCATTACTTTTCTCACATACCTCGTAACATACTTATACAGTGTGTCGGTCTGTGAGAAGCTGCGTGGCCCAGCATAGTATTTTGACCTTCACCTTCTGGTGCCCTTAGGATTTTACCATCTTGGAGTTATTTTGAGAGTTTTAGTGAGTTAAGATTTAACCTCTCCCCTTGTTTGGCTTCGAGCTACGGGATTGAACATCTTCCGAAATTCCGTAACGGGATTAGGCCTCTTTTTCCGATTTTTCCCGTTACACAGGTTTAATACAGGCTTCACCTTTACAAGATCAATTGTTCTCTTGGTGACAAGTGCTGAAGTCAGCAAAGTTTTGTTCTATCTTGTTTGTTTATTTTGTTATGCTTTCATTTATTTTGCTGATTTCTTCTTATATTTTGCAGGTGTAAAGTAAAACAGATATTTAAATTCAAGAGTTTTTATATTTCGTACACTCATTTAGGGGTATCTAGAGATGAATTTACTAAAACTCCCAGAAGATCAGAAATGAGCATAAGTTGCTACAGCTAAAAACAACTACTTGTTTTTAGTTTTTCACAAATTTCTCGAAAACCGTAGGTCATACGTTAAAAGTAGTTATGTATACAAATGAAGCTCATGCAATATCCTATGAAAAAGTTTCTCTACTTGTATTTTGTATCTAGCATCGTTTTCGAAATAATGGAGAGACAAAATTGACATTTTTTGGAAAAATATGACAAATGACACTGCATTGGCGAATTTTATCGTCGATAACTAGTGTAAAGTACTTAGTTTTCTCAGTGGTCAGTATTCCAAATGTTATGAGGGATTATAGACACTCAGAAATTACTAACCTTTTTAATGCCAATGGAAGAAACTATGATGTACATAGGTATCTATATAAAACTGTGATGTTAGCGCAACACCCAGAAATAGCCTAGGGGCACAGGTGGTATTAATAAATCAATTCAACGCAAAAAAAACATTGTGAGGTAATGACTGAATCATCGTCATTTGCTGATGCAAATGCAATGATAAATGTGGAACCATCTTTTTAGTATACTTGTAAAGTGGTATACTCAAAGCTATCAGTGTCATCTGCTTCTTCCAAGTCTTCTTCTGTCCTTCCGCTGACACCATTCAGACACTCGCTATGACAATTGTGGCAAATCGATGTGCAATTCATTCCTGATTTTCTACAACTACATTTACCACCACAACCAGAAATTTATTTCCAGAACAGAAGTTGGAGAATTTCTTGAGGAGCAGTACGATCTTTTGTAGTAATTGGAACTAAACCGTTTTCATTTTTTTTCCGATTCCCAAAGTTTAGGAGGAAAATGGTTACCTAACCAAAGCTGAATCTGATGGTACACACGGAAGGAATGTTGTGCGGCAGCACCTTCTGATGGTAGCACCGAAATATCAAGTTTAATCCTGCAAAGCAACTTGGTAAAATAATTGTAACGGTGTGAGCTGAGAGAAGTTTCTGTTGGTGATGCTCCATACCATTTTAGGAAGCAGTCCTTTCTAGCATTAGCTATCTCATCTGCACATGAAGCAAGATTATTGAAAACATCGGCTATCACCTGCATATTATCCTGGCTTTTAAATAGGCTGTACAGTATAAGCTTCCCCTTCCTAGAAGCTTTATATGAGTAAATCTTTGTTTCCGCCTTACCGTGGCTTGGTTTAACAAACATTATGTCATGCTTGATTGGTGGTAATGCTTACAGCTACATGTTTGCCTATTACAGCTGTTTTGCTCCCGGAATATGATTTTTCTATTGCGGTATTCACTATTAAGGTGTCAGCATCAGCTATCAAGTTTTGCATTCCACACCACAGAGCATTGAGATCAATCTTGTTTTATTTTTATGATTTGAAAGGAAATCATCTTGTTTCATATTGATGGGAGTATCAAACTGAAACTGAATGTCTACAATCCTCTTGATTTTGTACCTACAATTCTGTTCGGTTTGTTTAGGACTGCTTACGCTTCTTGAGTACTCATCAAAAACTATTGAGCACCTGCTACCAGAGTAATGTTTGAGGACGTAATTAATGTATGCTTGACAAATTTCACTTTTAGGTCATCGTACTTTGTGCAATAAAAACCCTCCATCTATTACTATGTCAAAATCTTGAATTTCGATGGTTACGTCTATGGATTTCAATGCATTATAAAGGGCAGATTTTTTGTTTTTCGCCCCGCAGATTCATCCCATAGAGATAAAGGGAAGAGAGCTAGCTCATAAGAAAAATACATTTTCATATCTTTGTCTCTTTTCTTAGCAACACACAGCTTTTGAAAACTGAGCAAAGGATCAACCACCGTTCTTTCATTACCAATTTTGAAAGATAGAACCATACTCGTAAAAGTTTAATGTCACCAAAAGATTTCCCTACAATTCTTACCATGGCTTTTTGGCCTTATCGACACAGCATGATGGCAAGAAATTGATTTGTCACCCACTACACGAGTGGCAATTGACATGATGTCTTGTGCAATAAGAAAAGGTAGATGATCTTTTAACCATTGCACCAGATTTTCCACATCACTGGCATCCCGTGCTGTACGACTTTCTCTCAAATCTTCATTCTGCTCACTTGAAGAAAAGTGGACTCCGCTGAAATCTTCCAGACACAAACAAATGTCATGAATGTTATTCCAAGAACCCATTCACTAAGAACGCTGTCGGTGATGTATCTTCCTTTTGTCAAACCACCCATGCTTTTTATCATACACATTAGTGTCTGCTCAATCGTCATGTCTGACCAAACGCCTGTAAAAAACTTGTCTGTACGTCGTATAGTAAAGTACTCTTCCTTCACAAAATTGTAAACTCTTCTGAGCCTATTTTTGACGGCAGCTTCTGCATATCCTTAACGTAGAGCTGACTGGAGCTGACTGGATTTAGCAAAAGCCAAATGGTCACAGGAATAAAAGAAAGGCATCATTCTCTTAACACACTTGAGGTGCAAATTCTAATCACCTGATCTCTCTACGTGTATATACTCTTTCACCAGTATCACTGCGTTGAAGTATTGTACCCAAAGAGTTGCAGTTGCACCATTTTTCTCAAGATGACACAGAGTATCTTTCACTTTTTTTCTTATCGAAAAAAGAGTTTTATTTTGGTTTAAAAAGTTTAATGACCGAGACTCTTCAAAAAAAGTATTAGTCATCAGCTTGATAGTATTTTGTTCCTCTTCAGTGTTATCTACCTAGTCAAGTATTACCAAAAAATAAGCTTGCAAAGCTTTACTGAGTCAAAAGGGGAAGAGTAGATAAAAGAAAAAGAAACAATTTTAGTTTTAAAACTGCATCTGCTTTGAAATTGAATGCACAAACCCTTTCCACTCGGCTACAGCTAAGAGGTCCAGCCATTTAACACACATGAATAGAATGTCATGAGGTTTTAGTGAGCCCATTTTCTCCACACCACCACTTATATACTCCGCAACTCCATTTTTTGAACCTCCACCAGATCTGTAAAGCACTTCTACTGGAAAAATTCCAAATTGTCCAGTTATAGCCGATGTGGGAATCTTACTCAATTGACACTTGCTTCAGCTTACAGTGTATTTCCTAACAATGTAAACATTTTTTCAGTAATTATTCATCTGCTTAGTGTTCTACACCTTATTTTCTTAGGGGAAAAAAATTTTTCACTAGGACACTTACTTAATGGTTTCTCAACTTTTAGCTTACTCGACTTTTTACTTACTTTGCCAATCATTCTTTGCTGTGGGGCAATGTAAAAATCTATTTATAACGGTTATTTAACTGTTGATCCCTGTACCTATGGCTAGTCAGATTTTGCGTTTCTGTGCTTTTACTACCGTTTCTGACCCTGAGTCTTAAGATTAGTACCCGCAAATCTAGCTGTTATTGGTACATAAAAGTAGAAGCACGGCTACTTAACGGAATTAGCTCAAATGGCCTTTCTTCAAATTTAAACAAAATTTTTTGAGATACTATCTCTATCGGAAGAGACGAAATTGCAACTTCAAAGTGGGGATGTTTTTTTTACTTAAGATTTTTCAACAGAGTCTGAAACTTGACTACAAGCATTTCCCTTCCTGCAATTTGGCTTATACCTTTCGTATCGTTGTCGGTCTTTGCTTGGATGCCAAAGCTTGTCAACCAGATCCGTCATAAATGCCCTCATGGTGATTTATTTGATACTTGAAGGTACCAGTATTTCTCTTGCAACAGGAGCTGTAATAGTATTTCTAGACATTCTGCAGTCCACGATGTCATTTTGTGTTCATTACAATTAACCGACATCTCAAGTCAGACAGAACCAAATGAGTAATGTAATGCCGGCAATTACTAGAAGAAAATATGGTAAATTCCCTCTTTGAAATTTCCCTACTTCAGACATCTTTGCTCAGACTCATTTCACAGGTTTCGCTGCCCATAGACACGAATCTGAAAAGCTTTAGAAGTATTAAAACCTACTGGAACGCTTTCTGTTTGTCCCTTAAACAAAGTGTAAAAGAGATTTTTATATTTAAAACTTTTATGGTAAATGACTAGCTGGATGGTTCTCCCACAACTTGCTTAGATTATTAATTTCTTGTTCGTTTCTCTTAATCCTAACTAAATGGTCAATGCATCGTCGATTTCGTTTTCTTTTCGCAGATCTCGCACCTTAAAATCGTACTCCTGTTGGTATAATTTTACTATGCGACTTACATAAATATCTGTACTCTACTAATTCAACATTACCAGGTGTTACTTATACATCACTCAACCCATATTATTTGGCCCTCCTTCACTTTATATTTCTCTTCAACTTTCAGTTGTTGCTGAAATACGACAAACACATCATCAAAGAATAGGATACAATGATGTCTCGATCTTATCAAGATCAATCTGGCAATTTTTATAAATCTGTAGGAAAGTCAATTGACAATCAGAAAAAGAGACATTTTTTGCTGTTTTGAACAGCAACTATATCGTTTTTATTTTTACTGCAAGGTTAAACACAAGATAACATTGAGCGTCACAGATCAGTTGTGACTTATTGGAAAATCTAGACAGTTTTGTTGAAACCCACGCATCTCGGCATTGAGGCTCGTTTTTTATGATGACGCTTAGCCTGTTCTGAGATCATTTGCATTACAATCTGCTGTCAGAATCAGAATCGGAGTAAAACGGAATATCTTGTTACGATCACCCTAATTTTGAATTTTGAAACTTGGAAGCTTTGAGTTTAACTAATATTTTAGGCTTTGTACAGCTTTGGGAGACTAGTTGAGTAATGTAGTGGACGCTCTAACAGTCATTGTCTCATTGTGTATTTTTTGTATGATTCCATTTTCATTTTTGTCTGCACTCATTTTGTCTTTTTCTATAGTTACCATATTCTTTACTCTTGGTAAACTTTTGTCTTTTTCTGTTGCTTCTCTACAGCTTTGTGTTGAATTACGTCGGGTGAGGCCCTGTAGATAGACTTAATCATTTTTTTATTCTTCTGAATCAAGCTTTAGAGGAGCGTTTTCAGTAAATGCTAGATGTAGTGTAGAAGCATAGAAGCAGTAAATAATTTATTTTCATTTGGGTAGACAGTAGGATTTTTAACGCGTGCTGTATTTGAGAGAAGGGTTTCTCTTGAGATTTACTTTAATATCTTAGGTTAAGCTTCTATCTTGTCCGTCAGAAGTTTTGTTTTTGGTAAGATGCGCTGAATTTATGGTAAAAGTTTGCTTTTAACTTAAACAGATGTTTCTTAAGTTTTGGTTTTAGCAATGTGCTCACTAGATTTCTAACTATTACTGGGTAATTAGATTCCCGTTAGGTATACTTTGAGGAAAAACGTAGATTCTAGAGTTATTTTAGGATTGTACATTCAATAAATGTTACAGTATTAAAAAATTATGCGAGATTGCATTGTTTGTGACCTAACGTTTTCAGAAAATGGAGTAAAAGTTGGATAAAGACGATAATCATTATCATTAAACGGAGGGAATCGTCAACAGCGTGCACCAAGCGAAATAGTTAGGGTCGAGCTAGCTTCATAGGATCGACTTTTCTGTTGCCGGTACGTTCATTGAAGTAGGCGCAGCTTTTTTGTTCTAAGTTGACTTAGAATTTAATTAATTAATTAATTCTTTTGCTTGAACCAAGGGATTCACAAGGATTTTGTTGTTTGTGTTTAAAGGTTTTTCTTTTATTTGTTTTTAAGATGTTATTATTCTTTTTCCTTTGTTTTTATCGTTGTTCTTTTATTGTTTTGACCTCCAAATATGGAACTAAGTGCTTCTCCTAGAGTCGCTTGCTGACACTGACTCAGCTGGGTGCTCTGGGATCACTAGCAAATTAGTTGATTCGGGACTCTTTATATGCATTTGGGATCGAAGTGCGTTGTGGCCAAAGCTGAGAACCAGCCAACGGGATTCTTTCGTCGATAATAGGGCGTAGAGAAAAACGTCTAGTATAGCACAATACTATCTAGTCTAGTTAATTACTTACAAATTCTTCTTACAAATTTTTTCTTACGTAAGTATGTCGGTTCCATAAGAGAGCTATAATAGGTAAACATGGAGTTTGTAATTATAGTTGTTTTAGATTCATAGACAAGGGAGTTAAGGAGACGAAGTCTCGTTTGGTTCTATAAAAATCTAAATCTTTGTGTTTTTTGCCCTCTATTTTTCTATTTGTATTTATAACTTTTTTTTTTTGTTTTTGAACCATTACGTGTGACCGTTCTCACTCACCTTTTTACTTTATTTCTCCTTTGTTATCGCCTATTTTCTGATTTTCTTTTGATGATGCCTTAGAGTTAAAGAACCGCCTCGAGAACTACTTCTGGTGTAGGTGGAGTTGTCGTGCTTTGCTGGTCTCTCACATAGAGGTTTAATCTTTCCTTTAGGTGTCGTCTTTTGTGTTTATTCCACTTAGATTTGTGTTGTATTGTAGAGGATTGTTGGTGTGCATATTTGGGTTAATTACCTACCAAGCATTATAGCAATCAGAAAAGCTAATTTTAGTAGTATGAATTTGAAACAATTCAAGCAATTCTAATAAAGATGTAAAAGTGTATTTTAGGTTTTTAAACTCATTTAGTTAGGTACTGGCGTGACAAAATAGCTCTTATTTCACACTTAATTCAAAAGAAAGATACGAAAATATAAAGTTTAGATTACACTTTAAACTTTCATTAATGCTACTTTCATAATACCTAAAAGTTACAAAGAAAATTAGACGGAAATATTGCAGGATTCATAATTAGTTTAATAAGAAATAATACCATGTAACCGTTCTTGCTGCTTTTATACCTGTAAATTCTTTTTAATTAGCTTTGCGAGGTAAATTCAGTTGAGAAAAGTATTTTTCATTTATAAAATTCATAAATGAAAGATTAAGTTTAATTATGTACTACGTTCCTAACTTTTAATGTCTATTTTTCTTCCTCTCAGAATTAAGGTGAAAATTATTTTCGGGGAAATTCCGAATACATCTTTTCTAGCTTCCTAAGAAAGGAATAAAATTTTAAAGAACGTTTATTCCAAATATCTTGCTGAGGGATGTACTTCTTTGCATTCAAGAACAAAGACAGACCCTCTTTAAAGGTATTTTAAGGTACTTTATGTAACTCGTTCTATATTCTCTTCGAATTCTAATGTGTATCTCCTAGTAGAAAATTGTCATTCTGCTATAGATTCCAACTTCAGTTACATAAATCTAGAATGATGTAATTTTTTTTACGTAGCATAACTGTTATGCCAGTAAATTTTGTAATGATAACTCTACGCACGTAATATGAAAAGTTTCTCTGCACGTATAAAAATTGCACCCAATAAAAAGGAGGAGAAATTGGCACAGCAAAATTCAAATAAAATTCATCACGTAGTTCTACACCCTCGTAAAGTCTTTTGATTACAACTTTAGTGGTTTGTCTATTCTAATCCATGTAGAAATTTAAATTGAAGTTTGCGAAGTTCAAGATGGACTTCTTCATCGTTGATGTATGAATGCAACAACTCAAGTTGATAAATTTGACAACTCATTATTAATGCTGTGGCTTTCTAAACATACTGTATAATAAATATCTTAGTTTCAGTAAACTCAACCAACAGAAAATGATGTAGCTGTGTATTATTAATGTGTTTTCGCTTTATAGCTTTACAGTGCAGTAAGCAGGAAAGTGTGTTATGGAGGTTCTTTTATTCAAGACATTTTGAGCTGAACATAAAGTTTTCCTTCTCACAGAGAGATTCTACCTAATCTGGAATCTATTTTAAACAGTAAGCCGCTGCCACTTTCCTATAAAATGTACCTTTTTGAATATAAATTTGAAAAATATACCTTGAATTTTACTCACACGCAGGCACATAAAGCATTCATTGCGTTTCCCGTCGTAAACATTTCCTTTGAAGTTGATGTTTTGACACAATCATACCCTAAGTGTATTTTGTGATTTGTTCCCAACGTAACAAAAAGATTTAGTGAAATATTATATCTGAAATTTCTTTATTGTGTAAACCTTTTGGAGAGAGGGGAATTGAAAAAGAAAATAAAGTGTATTTCAGCGTTTAGTACCGTTATTTTGTGTTTAGTGGCTGTAGTTGTAGCAATTAACATATTATCTTAGATACAAGTAGAGTGCAGTAGTAATTAGTCACTAACGTCGCTTATTGGTTTCGACGCAAAAAGTTATAGAAACAGTGTCAACTGACGGATACCCCGGGTTGAAATTTAAGTAAATCATAGCATTAAAGTCTAACAACTCTGAATATAAAAAAAACCAAATTCATGATAATCTCAAAAATTCATCGAAATAACACAAATCTTATAGTTAACGGAAAGAATGTAGAATAGAAATTTGAGGTTGGAGCTAAGACATCGATTGGCAAAGTGCTTTGTCTTTATAACTCTCCTTTATGAAGTGGAAACATGCACGCTTAATGCAGCAACCACCAAAAAACTAGAGGCGTTTGAGATGTGTGTATACAGGAGAATCCTAAAAGTATCATGGACGGACAGAGTAACGAACACCAAAGTCTTAAATAGAATTAACAAAGACATGGAAATTACAGGCATAATTAAAACAAGAAAATTGCAATACCTTGAACGCATAATACGAGGTACACCATGTTCAGACTAGTCGTGCAAGGTAAAATTCAAGGCAGAAGAACGGTTGGAAGAAGAAGAATATCGTGGCTACGCAACTTGAGAGGTTGGTATAGATGTACATCATGGAAACTTTTAAGAGCAGCTTCGTCCAAGATTAGAATTGCCATAATGATTGCCAACCTCCGACGAGGAGAGAACACTTAAAGAAGAAGAAGCTACTATACAGGATTGACGCACTTTTATCACGCCTAATTTATTAGGTTGCAGAACACTAAGTTTACTACCTATCTCATCGGATGAACACTCTGTAACCTCAGATAAAAAAACAACAGGAAAACCAGTAGAAATTTTTGACAGTCTAAATCTAATTACAACCGTTTTCTTTGGTCTTGAAGAAGTCTGTCACTCATTGTATAATTGTAAACAATTTGATAAAGATTTGCTAATAGTAGCTAAGGCTTTATGATGAGAATAATGAAAACATTACTATGCTGAGTTTATCCTTTCTGGTTTCTTCATGAAAATAGGCATTTTGGTTTTTAGGTTGCTAGATGTAGCAGTTGCTCGAATACGCTTGATGTTAATAAAGACCTTTTGAATCGGTTAAAAATTGTTTTTAGATAAAACGTGGAATGAAATTATTTTAAAACTATTTATCTTTAAAAGTTCTGAGATAGTTCTTCATGTAGGGAGAGTACAAAACTTTTAGATCTGCACGGAGTAAAAGTTATTATCCGAGGGCTACCAACACATTTCACAATCTAGATGCGTACAAAATCTTTTGCACCATCAACGTACTTAATGCACGTAAAGCATTTTAGTCTTTAGGGCCCAAATCCATTAGACTCATGCTGTTTTTCTGGAGCTGTAGTTAAAGATTTCATTAAAGAATGTAAAGAATTAAGACTTTTTTAGTGTTTTGAGTTTTTTCAAGCATATTTAAAGATACGATGATTCTAAGTTGAAGGAGGTTTTAGTAGAATATAAAGAATTTCAGTTTTTGCTTTGTTAGATAGATGTTCGTGATGTTCGCACAAGATTTTCTTTTGAAGTAGGACCGTTAGTATTGCTGGAAGTAATCAAAGCACTTGCTGGTCCAGGCACGAATAAAAACACGGGGATAAATTTAAAACTGTCAACTCAATTTATTATTTTTCCCTAATCCTTCAGTTGAACCAAATAATCTTGTAGAGATATATCTTCACACCGATTTTTATTTTAGAATTATCTATCGTCTTCCATAATGTTATAACACCAATTGATCCACGTTTTATCTTCCTTACTAGGTGTTTACATTAATTGCTCTTAGAAATCTCTACAAACAGCAAACGATGTGAATTAAAATGAGGATTACAATAACACTCATTTACAGAGTTTTTGGTTCTTAAACAAACCTAGATAATCCTATGTAGCTTTTCATTCTAAATTCAAATCTGTTTTCATATTTTTTCTATCACGTGTAGTTTTTCTATCACGTGTAGGTTTTCAAATATATGCATTTGAAGTTCCAGGTGACAGTGTAATTAAAATTACATTAGGTAATTACGCATTAGCCATAAGAAGTTTTGGAAATCAGGTAATTGCATTCCGCATATATTAAAAACTATTAACATGTCATCAACAGGTATGTCACTCTGATAAATATTAGTAAATATTATTTCAATTTTTCATAAGTGAGATCACTTATGTATGAACCTGTTCAGTGTTAGTACTGTTTTATGGAGCGAGTGAAGTTTCATACAGTTACATTATCACTGCTTAACAAAGAAAATTTCTTGTGCTTTGAGTGATAACTATAGCAACACCAAAAACGATGTTTTAATGCGCTAATAAGAAGAGCTTATCGTCTGTACTTTGGGTGTCAAGTTGGATATTAAGATAAGCAATGGGCACCACATATTTATTGTGTTTCTTGTGCAAATCGCCTACGACAGTGGATAAAAGGTTCTCCTGTATGTATGCCCTTCGCAGTACCTATGATATGGAGGAAACAAAAGGATTGTCTAACAGATTATTACTTCTGCATAACAAAGATAGCTTCTCTACAAAAAATAAAAAATCCTAATTTAACATCGGCGATAAGACCCATTGGCCATTGTACTGATCTTCCAGTTCTTGTGCTACCAGAAACATTTGAAGGATCACATGAAGAAAATGTCAGCATTGTTTCAAGCAATGATTCATAGTTTTCTTCTCCAAATCCCACTCAGCCATATTTGATCACACAGGCACAACTAAATGATTTCGTTCGTGATTTGAACTTGAGCAAAAGCAAAGCTGAGTTACTTGGCTTCCGATTGAAAAGTTGGAATTTATTGGAACACAATACCAAAATAGTTATTTCCGTAACCGGGAAAAGAAGTTTTCTGAGTTTTATTTTATGGACAACAATCTTACCTG
>VTPC01088795.1:0-21171 GCA_011009095.1 Ignelater luminosus
GAAGAAAAATTGTTTGTTATAATCGCTTTTAAAAAGAATTCAAAAACACGGTACACAATAGATCTGGTTGGTTTCAAGCAGTCAGTAGCTAAAAAGAAAGGATTTAAAATTCAACAATTTTTTTTTATGAAAAAAAAGTACAATTTAAGTGAAATTACAATGTTTATTTTAATGATTGGTGTAAGAGGAACGATAACTAAGCAAAAGGCATTTACTGCATCGGAATACCTTTATAACACATTATGGCCACCGTCATACACTCACCTCTACAGAAACCGTTGTTCGAAGGATAACCGTTCGGGGACCTGCAAGGATTCGAGTACTTCCAGACGCTGCTCGGTAATATTTGTCCGGGGCCACTGGAAGATGTAATTGTAAATCAGGTCAAAGTAGACTACACAACCACGCCGAATCGTGCGTCTTCCAGTACATAGCCAGCTATTGTGGCTAATTAATCAAGAGTGCCTCTCACAGTAATAGCAATTACAACACAAACAATCAACAACATTTATCGTGTTGACATATTAGTTAAGCATTGAATAGTCATCCACAAAAACACATCGAGGCAACTTTTACAAGGCGATCTTTTGTGTTTGACACACCGACTGCGCATTTCACAACTGACTTTCTACATATTACGTTTCTAAGATTTGGGGTTTCTTTTTATTTTTCTTTGTGCAGAAGTGAGAAAGTAAATTTATCCGGTGAAGTTATTTCTTGCCTATAACATACAATTCTACGTTTGACGAATGCGTAACAAATTATAAAAGCACATACCTACTATAACAGCGAAGGCGTAAATGGGTTCCATACTAAATAAGCGTAATTTACAATTATCTTTTAATATTCTCACACCAGGATGTCCAACCAGACAGGTGTCCCTTGTTTGCTGTCCTAAACGGGTCCGGACGTTAATGGATCTAACACATGGGTTGAAAAGTCCCAGGCCTAACAAATAGATGGCGCTAGTTCTATTGCATTCACCGCGTTTTCAGTTAGTGCTAACCTTCAAAAGACAGCTGTTAAAGTTTCATGATATTCTATTCATTATTTTGTGAGTTATTGTGCTAAGAGTGGCGCTACTTTTGTTATTTTCAAAACAATGGATCAAAAACAATTTCGTGTTTTAATTTTACACTGCTTCTTGATCGGAAAAAATATCATTCAAGCGAAGCAATGGCTTGAAAAGTGTTATGGGGACTCCGCTCCATCAGAAATAACAATAAAACGTTGGTTTGCCGACTTCAAACGTGGTCGTAGAGACACAGATGATGCAGAACGCAGTGGACATCCAAATGGGGCAGTAACACCAGAAAACATCAAAAAATCCACAAAATCGTTTTGAATGATCAAAAAGTGAAGTTGCGTGAGTTAGCTGACATCGTAAAGATATCAAAAGAACGTGTTGGCTTTATATTGCATGAGCATTTGACTATGAGAAAGCTCTGTTCAAAGTGGGTGCCGCGTTTGCTCACTGTTCACCAAAAACAAGAACGTGTTGATGTTTCTGAGCAGTGTTTGGCCATGTTTAAACGTAACAAACCGGCATTTTTGCGTCGATATGTAACAATGGATGAAACATGGATCCATCACTTCACTCCGGAATCAAAACGATCGTCATCTGAGTGGACAGCAACTGGTGAACCTCGTCCAAAGCGACCGAAAGCACAACAATCGGCTGGAAAGGTTATGGCCTCGGTATTTTGGGATGTGCGTGGTGTAATATTCATCGACTATCTTGAGAAAGGAAATACCATCAACAGTGAATATTATACAGCGTTATTGGAGCGTTTGAAGGCCGAAATTGCAAAGAAACGACCGCGTATGGCAAAGAAAAACATTTTGTTTCATCAAGACAACGCACCGTGTCACAAGTCAATCAAAACAATGGCAAAACTACATGAATTGAACTTCGAATTGCTCCCACATCCACCGTATTCGCCAGATTTGGCTCCCAGCGACTACTGGCTGTTCGCAGACCTAAAAAAAAATGCTTGCCGGTAAGAAATTTCGCTCGAATGAAGAGGTTATCGCTAAAACTGAGTCCTATTTTGAGGCAAAAGATAAATCGTTCTACAAAAGTGGTATTGAAATGTTAGAGCGGCGCTAGAATGATTGCGTTGTTCTTGATGGAAATTACGTTGATGAATAAAGCTAATTTTGAACAAAAAAAAACGTGTTTTCTTTGTTAGGCCTGGGACTTTTCAGCCCATGTGTTAAATTGGGTATCCGTTTTTAAACATTTATGGAACCACCTTTAGCGGACGCTTATTGGGCATCCTAGTTTGGTCTGTTTTCGCACATTCAGATGATTACTATATACTACAAATTGCATCCAAATTATGTCTAGTAACGAACGTCCGTTAAATGTCCAAAGTTGTAGCAGATGCGCATCTAATTTTTTTTACAAATAGACGTCCACTGGATCACTAGACGCCCGTCGGTCGTGTAGATTTGGATGTCCGTATGCTGTGTGGCACACTGTTCTCAGAAGGATAGATAAAGCCTGGTATCTTTAAAGGTATTTAACAAAAGAAAAAAAAATGGTGAAAAAATGTTACCAAAATTAACGTTGAGTTTAGTCAAATAATGAAATAAATCTTACGAAACCTACAACACTTAATAAAAAGCTTAGGACCGCCAGTGATACTGAGTATTTATCAATACTAGCTAGCAAAGAAACTCACAACAGTAGTAATAAAAACCCTCTAATCAAAAATCAATCTTATCATTTTTACAAGCCGCTACGCGCTAACTGTAAACTGCCTATTAAAAACGATTCAATACCTTAGAGGTCTACACAGACCGGGTTTTTTGGTCTATCCTTTGCGCGGCCTGGCGCGAAACTCGGGTTTGAGCCGTTCAGGTGTGTCGCATTTTTTGGCCGTATCGGGTTGATCGGGTCGGGTTCTTCAGGGCCTGTCGTCACTGCTAAACCGGTTGTAATTGTTTTAGTTGTCATTTTGTAGCTCTTGGACGTCGTGGTTTTAACTGACTCTTACTTAGAATTAATAATAATAATACTACATTAATAATATGATAGTACTACATTGAGAAAAAGAATGTTAATTTTAGTACAAAAGATTGTTGCTTAACAATTCCTCAGATTGATTCATCTTCTAGGTAGGTGTAGACCCGCACCAACAAATATTTCTGTTTTTGTTGATGGAATATTTTGCAACCTCTTAAGTAGCATATCTAGAGGCCTGTACGGGTCGGATCTTTGCTGAAGCTCGGATTCAAGTCAGCCGATCTTTAGTTTAAAAAGATATCGGGATTTCCAGGTTTACTTTGGTTCAATCGGGCCGTTCGGGCCTATCGGACCTGTCGAGTTTTTCTGGCCGATCAAAACGTTAGCGGGTTTTTTTTCGGGCCGCATCAAGCTTATCCCCAGTCATGATGGCAAGGCTCTATAGTATCTTCAAAAACCAGTAAACGTTGATGCTATAATTGTAACGAAGTTGAATATATTTCAACAGGATATCGAAAACCCAAAGTAGCATGTTATAAATGTCAAGGTTTTGGTCATTACTGCCGCCGAATGTCGGCGGCCCGCAGTAGCAAAAGCTGTTAAGTGTGCTACTGAAACGAAAAATCAGAAGTATTGCTTTGTGAACTTTAAAGTGAACGGCCAGATAATTAAAGGATATTTGCAGTAGAGAAAAGTTAAATTGAATTATGACAATTTTAAAACGCTTTTATTTAATGTGCGGATAACAGAAATTCCCTCCTGACAAAGTAAAGATTATTATGCATTAGTTTCTTATCAAGTAGACCCGTCACTGAAAATTTACAAGAGAGAGAGAGAGAGAGAGAGAGAGAGGGATTTACCAGTGGCGTCTTTTGTTGCGTCTAGAAAATTATCTCTTAGGTTCCCTCGGGATGTTATCTTCAGTGCACTATCTCGATCCAGATGATCTGTAACAAACGCTTATCGTGCTGAGATGTTAGTTCAACAGAATGTTGGACGATTAGATATTTCCAGGATTGAGATGCAGAGACTCGCAGGGGTTCGAGCGCCCCCGGACGTTGCTCGGTGATATTGGCCGGGGCCACTGATCAACACACTTGCCACGCTAACGAATTGAAACTTTTGTGGATTCCTAGCAGTGTGATGATACATCGTTATACTAGTGGTACTAATATAGAAGTGTTTGGTGATACAATAGTGAACCTGAAAGTGGATTTGGTAGGAGCATAGGTATGCCAATCGATTTGCTAAATGACAAGCCTTTGATCTGTAGACCTAATAGAATATTGTTTAGAAACTTTTGGATACTAAGAAGGAATTAAGTTTCCTTATTTATTGTGGAAGATAAAGTTCATTCTTAAGCAGACGTGATGTAATTTTTATTGTAAGGTAATAAACTAGGGTTGTTCGATCACCAGTTAGCATCTTTCAAAGAGACACAAAGTTACCTGCTAAGAAAATTGTGTTGTGGGCCGAAGAAGCGACGATAATTCCATTAAATTATATTGGGTACGTAGCCGTACAATTCTGTGACTCCTACAAAAGTGAAGTTTGCGTTCAACATCAACTCCGTTTACCTGATTACAATAGCAGTGAATGGAATGGTGTCTGTTATAATGAACTTGTTCGACAACGAAGGGTTGTGGAGCGAGGAATTCAGGCGACAACAAGAAACCTGAGATGAGGTAGGCATTTTGAATACATCAACTAATCGTTTTGAAACATAGGCCAGATTGCTTCTCAAGTCGAGCACGATTGGGCAAAGAGAACCACAAAAAGCTGTTAGACTTACTAAATAAGTATCGGGATTATTTTGCAGAAAGCGTTTATGAGTTAGGTAAAACTGATATCACAAGTATGTCAATTGATTTGCTAAATGACAAGCCTTTGATCTGTAGACCTAATAGAATATTGTTTAGGAGCTTTTGGATACTAAGAAGGAATTAAGTTTCCCGTATGCAAGTCCAACTTTACTGGTAAAAAAGAAAGTGGACTAACAACATATGTTTTTTGATTCAAGAGCTCTAAATAACAAAGGCCAATGATCATTTAAACAGATTAAAAACGAATACGTGTTTTACAGGTCTGGATTTGACTTTAGGGCATCACCAGACTCCGCTTTTGGAAAGCTCGGTTTCAAAACCTGCGTTTATAGCACCTGATGGTCATTATAAATATTTACGCATATGTTTTGGATTGGGTCAATGCCTCAGCACTGTTTCAAAGAATGATCAGTAAGGTACTAGAGTGTGAACTGTGAACATAGAAAGTGGAATGAAAATATCAAAACAGGCATTGACCATTTTATGGGAAGCTTATTTAATTTTGCGTTTTTCAAATGTTATTTTCTTTTAAACAGTTAACTATGTAAGGTCACAAAAAAGTCATAAAAGAATTTGGCCAAAAACAACCAAAATGGAAGCTGTTAATAAATTTCCAGTTCCAAAAACAGTTCGTGAAACATAAAAATTTATTGGATTGTGTAGTTACTTTCGGAAATTTATTAAGAATCTTGCTCTTATTGCACGACCCTTTAACACACTAACTTAGAAGAACAGACCCTTTTAGTAGGGAAGTGAGCAGATGAAGGTATTTTAAAGTTGAAAGAAAAAGTAACTAACACACCAGTCTTGATCCTGTAAAATTCTAATAGCAAGACTGAACTTTGGTTACACTTACCAAGCGAGATTTGATACCGCGAAAGCCAGGTGAGAGACCATCTTGGCCTTTTTGTTCGAAATAAAACGTGGTATACCTATTTAATAGTAGCAGTAGCAGGTTTTACTAAGTATGCTTTTATGAAAAGCGTGGAAAGTACTAAAGTAAACGAAGTAATAAACATATTTGGGATCTCAAAAACAATTATTAGTGAACAGAGCAGTTGTTTTACTAGAAAAGAGTTTGCTAACTTTTGTTTGAACCCAGGCTCAGACTATAACCTTATGTACCTACCATTGACCAGCACGCATCATTGCAACTGGGTGTCGTAAATCCTTAGCAGATCGAACTTAATGTTTTTAAGAATTGTTTATAAATTGTAGCAATACCAAAAATAAACGAATATTTGCTTACATGGCTAATTTAACGCAGCCTTAATAATGCATTCATTCATAGTTAAAAATGTAAAACGGATTATTGGTATTCATTCATTTATTACCTTTTAATTACTTTAGTGAATCTTCGATTTTATATTTTGTGTCGCTTTTTTTCTATAAACTCGTTCTGTTGCGAAATGTATCGGTTACTCATTAGCAGTCCGTATTTATCTTCAGGATGCCCTAAAGAAAAGTAACAATGAAGAAACGGATCTTGTATAAAAAGAATCTTTAGTAAGAGACCCTTAGGTGTTGGGTCTTTCCGGGAAAGGAATACTGCGGACATTATTGTTACGCCACCAGTGTGATGTGATGAGGATATCTAACCTTTATTATCAAAGTCGATTGTCATGTCATACCAACATAATGGGGTTACAAGTTTAATTATTGTGTGCTGTATCTTGATACGTACAACATATCTCTAAAATGGAAAATGCAAAGATTTAAAAACTTAACTAACATGAAAGCAAATGCATGGAAATTCTAATCTAAGCGCGTATCAGTTTTATATTCTTTGACCTACATTTTTCCTTCCGTGTTTAAAGTTGGAAAATGTAAAAAGTACAGTTATCGTTGATGACGTTTTACTACTCGTGTCATAAATAGTTTTCTAGAAAACATCCTCTTCGGACTCTGATTACTTATTTCTAATATATCTTCCTCTTTCGCTCTTTTATTCTTCCATGTAATATTTCCAATATCCTTTTACATCTTTGTCACTTTTATTGATCTTGTACGCCTTCAGTTGCTATCCAGTAACGCATTCATTCTATAATTAAATTTCAACTTTTATTATGCAGATCTCATTGATTACTAAGGTGTTTGTGATGGGATTCCTGTAATTGCAATCTTAAACTTTGTTTTAATTTTCTCAAAGTGGTGGTTTACTTAATAATAATAAAGTTACGCAGCAGTGATGTTTTATTACTATTCTGTTAGGAAAAACTTACTTTCATAACAGAATATTCTTGTTTATTAATAACATTTTTAAGAACTAAAAAAATCGAGTTAGATTACCCACTGATTGTTTCATTCTTTTCTGCATTAAATTCAGATTAAATGTGTCGACTACTTCTGATTCCACTAATACTAATAAAAATTCCAGAAAGACTAGTTTGTACTAGAATATTTGTTTATGAATGAAACTAAATTAAATTTCTTTTATTTAACATTAAAAAACTACTACATTGATAACTTACCGTGAACATAAAATTGGTGTACCACATAACTAGCTCGGAGAAGTGAAGACGGGCACACTGGCAGGTTTGGTGATACAAACTTATAAGATCGCTAACAATTTCTTTTCGCTTATAAAATCAAACTCGAGAGGAACACGCGGTGGATTAAAGCTTTTTTCTTACTGTTAAATTCATTATCGAATTAGGAAAGCAAACACCGCAGCCTGAATGGTTGTCCCTTGTAGAATTTGTTCACAGCGGTTTGCAAGTAGCTACAACTGGATTAAGCGAAGAACATCCAAACGCAAAATATAAATTGAAAAACATTTAAGGCAAAATAATTATGTAACTTGCCTTTGAGTTGCTCTCGCAACTAAAGACGTAGCAAATGGTGGAGGCGCCGTACTTCGTATCAGCGCAAAGAGCACCCCAAAACATAATTATTGCAATGCTACGACCACCCGCGCACTTAGACACTACCATCAGACGAACGTTACATGACCTCGAGACGATTTCCACGTAACACCAAACGTATTTCCATTCAAAATCTTACGGAAAATACCATCAAATTAGAACTAGACTCGGGGGCAGCGCCGGTCAACGCAGGACCACCATGTGTCTGTGGGTCGCAGGCTTTCGGAGTCGGTTGTGCCTATCCTTCTTCACTCTCATTTGTATACCAAATGCATTCCGGGCCGCGTCACTAATAGGTTTGGCCGCCCCGAAGTCCCTTGTTGTCACTGCCACTGTTTGTTTCAGCGTCCACTACTGGGCTCACTTCTACAAGCGCACGTCACATGGAACACCTATTTCGTCAGTTCAAACTCTCTTTCTACGTTCGTTGTTTGCTTCTACCCTGCAACTCCGCATCATTGCTGTATCTAGCTTCCGAAAACATCGCCCCCGCCAACCAACGCATATCTAACCATATACATTCGCCCTTTCGCGGTCCTCTATATTCGACCTTCAACCGCTTCCGCTACTGTTCGGCAACACATGGGCACCTAATAGTTGTCGGCTTTCAACAACATCCGGGTTTAACACCTGCTGGGCTTTACCATCCATTCTATACACGTATAAAATTTCCAACTGTGAATTCCGGCGCGCTGTCCTACATCTGCAACCTTGTCCGCCAGAGATGCCGACGCCCAACATCAACATCTGCGTCAACACCGCAGGTATTTGCGCCAACATACTGCCGCGCTTTCCAATTTCACTTCACTCCACTCGGACATAGGCTCTCCATCGATTCCTACCCACAACCATTACTACTACTACTGCTACTGCTGTTGCTATCTCGTCCCATCAAATTCCATCAGCATCCAAGAACAAGGATTGTATCTGCCACGCAAGTCCACTCAAGTACAACCTTCGGCCGAAGAGGTACCATAACCGCCACTAAATCAACGCTGACAAGATAATTCTGGACGTATTGGGTTCTACAGGGGTCCTGTTAAATAAAAAACAAAGCCATTTATCATGTGTTGCTGATGTATTGTAGAAAGCTCAAGTACAGTCAATTTACCTACTCGTGTATGTACCAAGTTACAACTATCGGAACATTAGTTGTACCGAATGTACAGAACATCCGGTTTGCTTATTGACAGATAAAGATGGAAGAAAATTCAAAACAGTATATCAGACTGCGATTTATTACACTTACAGACATGCCCTTTGGCCTCCATGATGCACCTGCAACGTGATAGCGGTTGATATGTAGATGACGTCATAACACGTACGTCGACCTCGATAAGCATTTCAAAATTTTAGTAGAAGTGTTACGACGACTTAAAGATAAAAGCCTAACCCTGGGACGTGACAAATGCAAGTTCTGTCAAACGGAACTGAAGTATATACACTATGAGGCTAACTGTCAGGTTTGGTAGTAAATCTGGAAAAGTCTATGGGCTATATTCAACCTTTAGCAGTTGAAATCGCGTTCAGGTCTCGCGATATCTCCAACTTCTCGTCTGTTATCGCTCCTTTAATGTCACTATTATGAAATAATAAAAAAAATGAGTGAAACGAATAATACGAAACCGTCTTTTCAACCATCAAGACTCGTTTAGTTTCAACACCTATCTTAACGTGTCCTGATTTTAACGCCACCTTCGCCCTTCATACAGATGTATCTAATGTCGTTGTTGGCGCTGTGCTGACGATCAGGAGCGGGTGATCTACTGCATTAGTCAAACTATAATGAAAGCTGAACGTAAGCATTCAGTAACTGAGCGCGAGTGTTTGGCAAGACCGTACTTGGAGGGTACTCGCTTTATAGTTTATCGTCATTCGCTGATTTAGCTGAATAACTTAAGGCAACCGAGTGGTCGACTTGCGAACTGGGCAGTCCGTATTTAACAATACGATTTTACTATTATACATTGCAAAGGGAAAGACTACGTTGTACCAGACGCGTTATAACGTGCTGTAGTGCCTATTATTAATATTGTTAGCGTTGCTGGTTAAGAGTCAAAGATCGATGACTCAAACCTATTAGTAAACTTGATTAAGCAAGTTACAGAGAAACCTTCTTGCTTCGCCAAATTGGAAAGTCCAAGACGGTAACGTATTGAAACATCTTCAGGTGGAATATGCAGATTTAGTGGTTGTGTAGCTCAATATTATTTTTGGCCTAACCTTAAAATCGACGTCAATCGCTTTTGGGCGTGTATTTCATACAAACTTAAACAAAAAAAACCCGCCAGGTTAATGTGTTGCCTTCCTGTTATTACCAAGCCGTTGCAGAGTGATAGATATCGTGGAATCGTCACCGTGACAACCAGCGAACTTGGGACAGCTATCTTTCCAAAGCGGCACGAAGTAACTGACATATCTCCATATTTTGCTAATTTTGTTTAAAATTCAATTAGATAGAAGGCTCTCGGTTTAGTACTGGTGATGTTGATATACTGGAAACTATTCAAGTGTTTTTGCACAGACCGTCAGCTTTCGAACAAATCTACAAAAACAACGAAACGCCTCAAAGACTCATACAAAATGACAAAAGCTTATTATGACTTACGAAGACATCCCGCGACATTTATCATCGGGAATAGCGTATGGTTTTATCCAATGCATCAAAGTACTTTAAGACAAAACTTACTAACTGAGGAGCGACAATGGGCCTTTTTAAAGGCATATGGCATGCTAAGGAGTTGCAATTCTAACTCCACGCTAAATAATTTTTCATTCTAGGACGTGAGCCCTTCGATGACTATCTCATTGTTTACAAACATTGTGGACTTTCGTATTTTCGTATGTCTTTCTCTAAGTTGTATATCGTTTGCTTCAATTGTTGTGTTAGTCTTTGGATTAGGATTCTCATCATTTGTTTAAGCTTCATCGTCAAGTGACGTAGAGGTCTGCACGGGTTGGGTTTTCTAGTTGGACATTTACGCGGTCCGGAACAGACCTCAGTTTAAAAATTTATCGGGCTTTTCGAGCTTACGTCCGGTCAATCGGGCTGTTTGGACCTGTTTGGGCGTTTGATCTTGTCGGGCCTGTCAAGCCGTTGTTAGAGCCTGATGGTTATTCTGGTCGTTGGTTTTATCTGTCGAGCTTTCTTCTTGGGTCTGCCGGTCAGCCCGTTCGGGCCTCTCGAATCTGTCGAATTGATCAAGGAGTTACCGGGTTTTTTTGGTCCGCTTCAAGTTTGTCCCCAGTCTGACCGAACGAGGCCTAGAAATTTCGGCCCGTGCAGGGCTGTAATGTGACGGACGTACCTATTAACCACTTTGATGTGGTAATTATTTACGCGTATTAACTCTCTACTTTAACAATTTAATCGCTGTATAGAATAGTTCATCAGTATAATGCACTAAAGAGGCCTCCAGAGCAACCGTCTTTGAGTTGAGACAATTTGATGTTCGGAAGTAGGGTGTTGGTATGGCGATGTGGGCTGGGTGAGAAGTCAAGATAGCATTTCTTGGTTTTTCTTTTGTATTTTTTTTTGATGGTTGACGTTGAATTTTGTATGAAGTCTTTGTATCAGTCTGTTTTCTTCGGCGTACAGCCGCATCGCATAAAAAGTCTCTTTGATAATACACCGTATGTCCAAGTGAAGTGTAACTTTCACCTTGGGTTGCTGTTAACGAGATAGATCTGTAAATAAACCATCGATAGTCAACACTTCGAGTGCCCTACAAGTTACTTGTGCCAAAAACAAGATTTAGCTGTAATTTATGGAATTGAACTCTAATTTTTGATACATCATTAACATATAAAGGTCGGTGTTTTTATTGCTTCTTAAGTTGCTAATTTCTTTTACGAGAATGTATAAGAGAAAATGATGCAAGATATTTTTACCCCCAATAATAGAAGCTTGAAGAAGTTTTATTGGAAGTCAAGTTAATCAAATAGCTCTTGATTAGATAGTTAAAAGGGAGGCTCTGCATATTAAAAATAAATAAGATATGTTTCTCTGAGAGAATATCCTCACCCCATTCACAATAATAAATTGTCTGTGTCTGACACCTAAAAGTCAATTTCAATAGAAAATAGTTAAGCTGGATTTTCATATACTATAATAAAGCACTCATACATTTCATTAAACTAACAGCTCTGAAATTTATTGTGTTTGAACTTTTAGAAAATGGAATGCTGAGATTGAATAAATTTTGTCTCACGCTAACAGATTTTATAAATATAAAGGCTGCATACCAGGTGTTTCTGCAAGGATAATAATAGAAGCATTTACTTTTACCTGTTTAAGTCAACTACATTATTAACCAAGATTTGCTTACAAACATACCTTTATCAGCATTGCACAAAGTAGAATACACGTCTAGCATTCTAGCGCTACAAGTCAAAATATTTTTGAAGAAGACTAGCTTTTATTATTTTTAAATAACGAAGCAAATATTTTTACGAAAAATTATTATTAGCTTTTCACTTTCATTTTTAAACGCTAGGGACCGCTAGCTATCAATAAACGAAAATTATTGATAATAGTTTCACTTTTTTGAAAACAATTGTTCTAAAATAATTGTTATTACTTAGCTTGATATCCCAGGTTTTGTGTGAAGGTTTTTGTATGGTCTATGAATTTGTTAATACGGTGCTTTCTTCCTAATAATAGTATTTGAATAACCAATAACTACCGACAACGATTACATTTCAAATATTAAATTTAAAATTCTAAACACGATTTTAAATTGAATTTCTTAAAAGATAATTGAACAATATCTTATTCTTAAGATAAATTTGATTTGTACAAGGAAAGGTTCTAATTGATTCAATTTAGCAAACTTCTACCAGTTATAAATGAATTTTAATTAACCTAGTTTGAATGAGATTTTAATTTGATTAATGATTCAAAATGCATTATATTATATATGCAGTAAATAGAGTGTAGTTAATAGAGTGTAGTTAATAGCTTTGTGTACAAATGAAACTTGTCCTCTTGGATCATTGATGTTAGTTCTCCAACACTAAAGCGCCATGTTAGCAACTAGAAATTTTGCACGTACTAGTGGTTATTGGTTATTTGCTATTAATATCTTGTTTGAAATACAAACATTCAAGTTCAAGACATGTTTGTTCTAAAACTGATTTTTCTTTGTTTTTTCTAGTTCAGTTAGTTTTTTTAAAAATAAAATTTGCGATTGTATCACTCAGAAATTTCTTGTGTAAACTGGACAAAGATTTGTGTCTCTTTACTTGAGATTCCTTTTAAAATTTGCTTTTAATCAACGTTATTGTGTAGACACAAAGGCATTGTTTTTTCTTTTGTAATCTGTCAGCACGACAATTTTTTAAATATCCCTCTTGTAACAATAAGAGTATGCAAAAGATATTAGTAAATCGCTTAAAATTATCTAACTTTGGTTTTTCTTCTTTTATTTGCGTTCTTTCAGCGTAAGTGTTTGATCTTCACACAAAAACTTGCTTTTTACTGGCCATTTTAACTAAACGAGTGATAGATAGTTCAGATATCTGATTACACTGCTTGTTCCAAACTCAAAAAGAAGCCCTAAACACCACTCGGAAATTAAAAAATTTTGCCCAGCTTCCAAAATCTAGCACTAAAATTTAAAAAACTTTTTTCTTTAACATGCGTAATATCTAATTAAAAGATACACTAAGCTCATGACAAGCCTAAACGCATCTCGTCCCGCGTTGATTAGAATAGGCAGAATGACGTATGGAGCTACCTTAATCACTCTTAATGGCACTTCACTATTTACTTGTAACACACCAAGCTCAATTTTATTCAGAGACAATATCGAGATTAAAGAGAAATTGAAGCATTTATTTACTAAACAAATGAAAGACTAAGCGTAATTGCTTTTTAAAATAAGTGGCTTAGACAAAATAGTCAAAGACAAACTTAACTTCCTTTTAGCAAACTAAATAAATCAAAGAATGTAATTGAATACAAAGTTACACCTATTATCCAAGTTATTAAATAAATTCGGGTGCTCCAAGAGATACTTAGTCCTGTGAACTTTTTCTGATAATAAACAAAGTAGAAAATTATAATAATAAAACCAAAGAATGCTTAAGCTTTTCTATCATAAATGAATAATTAAAAGAATTTCTGTCTTACAGTTGCCTTTCCAGTTTTTATGCTAAACTCAACTTTTACTACGCGAACATTTGCATAACATTTAGAATTAAAACTTTCCACAATTGATTAACTCATAGCAAACTCCGCAAGAAATATCTGTACTGTTTCCAACCCCAACGGAAAAAACTAATCTCACTTGACTTTACGCCCACAAAAGAACTGTAATTTCTTGTACTTTAATCTAACCCAACGGTGTTCGGCATAAAACACAGTGTTGATCATGCAACTGTTGTCTCAAACTAGATACAAAATCGACAGTCTAAGACAAGGTCTGCTTTTCGGAACTATATTTTGACGACTGACTGACACTTTTTAATGCCTCTAACTTGGATTTGTCTATAGTTTCATACAAGTTAGGTAATTCTAACATTAACTCTTGACTAAAAACTATATCTTGTACTTTAATGCAAGAAACTATTACGATGTGACTTTAAAATTGATTTTAGGTTAGGACGTGTATGACACTACTATTAAATCTAAATTCAGTCTTGCTCCTATCCCAAACTCGAAAGATCGATCTGGAAAACGTATCTTCTGACAGATCTTCGTTAATTTCTTCGTCTGCTTTTTATGATCGGAGCTTATAATTTCTTTTTCTGTAAAAAATTCATAGAAATCTTCTTCAACTAAATGACAGTAACCTCTTCTGATATTATGTGATAAAACTCTACCTAGCAACTACTGGAGTTTTTGGAATTTAATGTTGGTAGACATATCGTTTTGTGACAGACATAAACAATTTTCTAGAACTCAGGTAATTTTGATTTTTTTTCGTGTTCGGCGGTGAATTTTTAGTTTTTAAGTTCATCTGAATAACCAGAGGCTCTAAAAGGACCATTTCTAAGATATTTATCTTACAAAGTCCGTTTCTATGGGTATCCAACTTCTCGTCTAAGGTTTTTCCATAAGGAAGTAGCAACCAGAATTACGTTCAACAAATTTTACTGTTAATATAATAGTTAAAAACTTGTTCATTTTGTTGATAACGTATCTAAATCGAATCTTCCGAGACAGTGAGCCTTTTCTGTATCATAAGATTTGAATGCAGACCAAGGTATTGCTCTCGAACACCAAGTTCAGGACAAAAAAAAACTTGTTTAGAAGGAGAGCTTCATTCTTACTTACTTACTTAGTTAGCCCTGGTTGTTCATCTACCGGACAGTGTAAAGGGTTGACAAAAAGTCCACTAGGCTGACCTTTCCTAAGCTAGCTGGGTAGCTTGACCCCAAGTGTAACCAAGCACTCTTAGGATAGAGCTGATGTTATCAGCCCAGGGGTCCGTCTTTTTCTACGAGGTCTCCTTCCATTTACCTTCGCTTTGAGTGGTTGTCTTGGGCACCTGAAGTCTTCCATGCGCTGGACATGACCAAACCATCTCAACTGGTATGCTCTCACTTTGTCCAACAGAGAGCTGTCCTGATCTTTGAGTTTTGAATACGATCTTTGTCTGGATTCTGTTTTCAAACTTGCTAGTGAGGCTCCACGTTTCGCAGCCGTAGGTGTGAATGGGTAGGTATGTTGTCCTGTACACTGCAAGCTTTATACCTCCACTGACCTCCCGTTTCCTCAAGAACTTAGGTTTGATGACGTGCACCATCCTACTCGCTGGTATTTATTTTTGTGTCAAGCTTTCCATCACTAGAGATTCACGCATATAAATACTTAAATTGGTGCACCTGCTCCGAAAATTGCTCTTTGATCATGATACGGTGGGTACACTACTCTCTAGATATAGTCATGGTCTTGGTTTTGTTTATGTTTGCTTTCAGCCCCACCTTCTCTAAGGCCATAATCGATAGTTTGAGGTTGTATTGCAACTTGTAAGCTGAGTCCGCCATCAATACTGCATCTTCGGCAAATATCAGCGAATTTATTATTATCGAAATCAGTCGCCAATTTCCCAGTTTGAATTTCTTGAAGCCTGAACATTTCTTCAATGCCATGTCTATCATCGCGGGCTTAGGATATTTCCTTGTGTTACTCCCAAGTTGGTACTGAACTGCTTTGAAGTAGAATGACTAAATCTCAGTTCCTTTCTGCAAGTCTGATAGAAGCTTTTAATTCTCTTGGTCAGTTCATTTGAGAAGCGATAACTTCTTAGGGCTTTCCATATAGATTCCAAGGTACCCAGCCAAACGCCTTCTCGATATCGATAAAGCACAAGTGAAGTTCTTTATTATACTCTATAGTTTTCTCGATGGCTTGTCGAATCACAAATATGGCGTCCTGAGTCTCTCGGTTAGGTCGATAGCCGCAATGAACTTCCTCAAGTTGTGCCTCCATTTGTGTTCTTAGAATCTTCGCCGGTATACGTCCATAGACCTTTCCAGATACACTGATTAGTTAGACGCCTCGATGGTTACTGCATTCACGGTTACCTTCCTTCTTAAATCAAGGTACAATAAGTGAAAGCTACTACTTTTCTGGGATTGTGGATGTCTCCCAAGCGAATGGAAACACTCGGTGAAGTACTTTCTCTCCAACTGGTCTTATATACCTCAGCATCTCCAGAGTTATATCATTTTTTCCGGCAGCTTTCTTAACTTAACTTTAGCCAAGGCTTTCTGTACCACTGAATAAATGCCGGTCAGCTGTCTTTGTCTTCCTTCTCATCACTGTCTTTCCGTGTCACATTATTCAGGAGCTCCTGAAAGTGTTCCTTCCATCTTTTCAGAATTTCATCTGACTTTGTAGGTATGACGTTATCTTTAATCTTTATGAATTTTAGAGGACGGTCTCTCTTTGTCTCCTTACGCATGTTCTTCATCACTTTGTAAAACAGTTTCTGATTTTCTTGAGCACTCTGTTTTAGAAAGTTGCCAAATTCCTCTTGAGCCAAATGCTTTGAGACTCTTACTACCTGCTTGACCTTTAGTCTTTGTTTCTTGTAAGCATTGTAAGATTTTTGGGTTTTGTTTAACACAACTCTTTTAATTTCGTCACTCCACCAACGTGTCACCATTTTCCTCCTTCCACCTATAGGGACGCTTTCGCACCTACCTGATGCTGCTGTCAGGACAGTAGTTTTGAAGTCTTGACGTTTTCAGCTTATATGAGTAGATCTTCTTCCTCTTTAGATGAGTCCTCTTGTTTCTTATTTTCCCAGTGTAAGTGGCACTTTGAGCTTTAGTTCTAGTTTGAACGCCAAGATTGTGATTGATGCCTATTTCTGCCCCTCTTATTCGAATGTCCCTTACGAGGTTGAATGAACTATGGATGTGTCAATAAATTTAGATGCTTATTGGTCATGCCATATGGTGGTGAAATAGCAAATGATTTACAAGAATCATCTTAAATTATTTCGACAGCTAATGCGATTTTAAGCGATTGTGCTGTATTACCTATCCTTGTGGTAGCCAACATCATTTCTGATCGATACAAGGCTGATAACTAAAGTTGTGCAGAACGTTCCTGATGTGCTGCCTTTAGAAGCATGTGCAGTAGCAAATTGGTGTGAAATTAAGGTAAAGCTCTGAATTATTTTGTTTTGCAAGGTCTTTGTTTAGGTGCATTACGAATAGTTCCATCTTGGTCACATTTATAAAAATGAGCACACCGTTATTGTAAAGTGTGGAGAAGTCTAACCGTTTAACTGTTCAATTAGGCTAATTAAGTTTTTAAATCCTCTTGTAGGGATTGGTTTGTGCGCCCAGTGTATAAAAGCCTCTTGTAAGCCCCATCATTTTCTTACTTAATTTAGAAATGTTTTACTTACCATTTTAAAAATTTTATTGTAATAATCATTTTTGTGACTTTTTGTTTGAGGAATCATTATAGCGATTGTGAGGGAACAATAGCTTCTATTTGTAACGTCTTTCCTATGTAGGAAACATTGTTAGCTCATAGTCTCTTGACTTGAGTGTTGACTCTCAAAGGTAATTAGGCTGACATTGCTGAGCAGCAGGGCAATTTCAATCAATTACGCAGCGGAGACGTCCAGTGACTGCATTATCAGCTGAGTGCCCCTAGATGCTCTCATTGTTAACGAACAGACCACTAGGTACACGGGACGTTTTTTCTACAGCGCAGCAATTTTTATACAAGCAAACTTAGTTTTCTACTGTTTTATAAGGCGACTATTTTTAGGCCGAATTATGATATTATTAGCCCAGCGACTTTAGAGGGGTATTTGCTGTCTTTCTTTAAAACCTACATTACGGTTGACTATTTGAAAGACCATGTTGAATAACTGTACTAAAACAGCGGATCAATCTGTAAAGCAGACGGACTGTCTGTGTTTATCTTGTTTCGGACAGGAAAACTTGCCACAATGTGAATATTTGATATTATATGAGTCAGAGCTAATTTTGGCGTTTTAATTTATCTCAAGAAATGGTTTTTGTTAAAATGTGAAATTCGTTTTGCACCGTTTCTCTAAAAAGATCTAATTTTAGTACCTATTTTAACACGTGTCATTTCTAAGTATGTTGTTCATTAAATTTAAATTGAAGAACAATTAGGGACCACTTAGCAATAAACCAGAATTACCGTGTAAAACAGATTTGTCTAGGAGTGTTCAAAGTTTGAGTGCAATATCTACATCTTTGCGTAATTAACTGTGGTTGTGAGAATATATTGCTATCTGAACTTTACTATTGAATGTTTAATATCCCTAATTCTGTATATTAATCTCGATATTAATCCAATTTTGAAGTAAATTCGGTTGCAACAAGGAAATTGTTTAGGAATATTCTAATAATACTTCCGTATATCGTTAAAGTACGAGAGTTGTGTACTTAATCTGGAAGGTTAATTGCCTAACCCTATCCTTGACCGAGATATGACAATAATTAAACTTTTACAATTAATTCTGATGTCTGACGCTTCTTTCACAAGATCTTCCAAATATAATATTAGTTTAGTTTAGCAGCATTTAATTTAAATATAATTCGACTTGTGCATTGTTTAGGTAGGTGCATACTTCTTCCTTTAATCTAACAAGGTTAATTAATGAAAATGCGTGTAGAATTACTACAGTAGAGGAGAAATGAAATCCGGCCTCTTCTGACTTTGAAGTTCAGTTTCAAGTTATTAAGTTCAGTTTGAAATTAATATTCATTCATTTCAGCGAGACACCTTTTGTATTCTATACGTGTATTTCATACAGAATAGTTAGTCGCTGTAACTTAACGTTAAAGCTTTGCGATTTCTAGATAGTTTTAGCAAAGTTTTAGTAGGCCTGCTGAATTTATTGTACTGTACTGTTCTTTCTTTGAATTGTTGTTATTATTGTGTAGAGATACAGAATCAACTGTAGCTATTATTATCGCTTTATTCCGTTATGAATTAAGAATTTATTACGGATCTCAAAAATAAGTCTTTTTTGTGGTTACTTTATCACAAATTGTATTGACTGCAATCTTCACACTGCTCTTTCTCTCTCCTTACACAGGCAGGTCTCCCTTTGCAATATACGTTCTGTGTACTTCAATGCAGGATATTTAAGATTGAAGTTTACTATCCGAATAAGCCTTCAGAGTCTTTTTTTTTAACTTCTAATTTGCGGTGGTGTCTCGTTACAAACCGAACGTGCTTTATTTAGTCCAGTCAAGCTGGGAAAAAAGTCAAACAAAAAAAAAACACTCAGCTCGAATTTGAAAACACCTTTTTGCAATGAGTTCTATATAACCTCAGTATCATTCATAACTACTGAGACCTTCCCCCCCCCTTTCTGCACCAAATCGCAAAATCAATCCTTTTAACCCACCCCCTTTCTGGAGATTTTTTTTAATTTGTGAAAATGTGTGAATTTTAGCTCAAAAATGGCTTCTAGAAGGTCTTTTGGGTCGCTGATTACAAATCCGGAAAAGTGAACCTGACCGTGTAAAAACGGAATTTGAATTCTAACTCGAAAATGGGTTCTAAATCCGGGATCCTGTACCATACCCACTTCCGAATTACGAGGGTTTTTCTTCAAACATTAGAGAAAATCTTACGGCGCGAATTCCTTCGTGTCATTTTTTTTTAATTTTTACAATAGAATTAATTTCTGAGTTACCGATTGTTTTAATTTTTCTTTTTGCGCTGCGCGAACATTTTCATAACATTTAGAACTAAAACTTTCCAAAACACTTTTTGACGAAGCAAAGTATAAGCGCACCACTCCAGGGATTGTTTAGCTCTTTCTTATTGTAGAAATGACAAACTAAAGATCCATTTTATATGCATTTAATGAAAACGTCTGGTTAAAAGTTCTTCTTTTACTAATAGTTACAGTTACACTCATCACGTGTAGCTGGAAGATTGAATGGCGCAAACACTAGAAATCTCGATCAGTTTATGTAACCTATGATGAATCTTAGATAAAAGGATGCTTCGTATGTATATAATATTAAAATCGTATTGGTAGAGAAGTGTTTTACCTTGTTATTGGATACATTGAGCTTTTGTTTGAGTGAAGTCACTTAGAAGTTATTGATGAGCGGTGGTATCCTAGACCATCTCAAGACGTTCCTTTCCCATTGCTAATTAGTTTTGTTTTGTTGCAGTACTATTAAACGGTTTGGGCGCGCTAAATCTTCATTAACCTTTTTACTTTCTTCTTTGCTGGTGATCTATTTGAACTAAGCTGTTCTTGTATGTACTTCTGTTGATGAAAGTTAATTAATTGCTTCTGTGCTTGCTTCAAATGTCTCGTAATATCACAATTTTGTGATATTACACTTTTAAGTGTGCTTACTACTCAAATAAACCTTGTAAGTCTTTTTCTAAGAAACTTCAATTTGCATTCGGGTCTTGTTACAAGCTAGAACGTGGAACTTATTCGAGGAACTTCATCACCCTGATTAACCACTCTAATTCTCAAATCTGCCCAAAAAATGTTTGTTAAAAATATTTTAAAGATTGTGATATCTCTAGTAATTATTTGCGTTGGCAGAGTTTAATGTAGCTATAGCTCTAGTATCTTATGTCTGTTATGAAAGTTGAGTAATTTTGATTTCAAAAGTTATTTGAAATTTTTTATCTTCTTGTAGTGGATTATATTTAATCTGTAAGTTTATATGAATAGCTAGTGACTTTAGAAAATTCAATTGAGGTGTTGTTTTGCACAACCCAAATCTAGAGATGTTGACTTGACTCGTTTGCAATCTCTTTCGTCACCGTGGTAGATTGCATGCTCGATTTATTGAAAACGTGTTTAAGATATTTCTTGATAGCAGTGTCTTTCTGGATTGCAAGATTTAAAAGTAAACCAAATTGAGCTGTTCATGACAAAAAAAAGTTTTTAAAACGATGCTGAGATAAATTGAAGGTTGCTGGTGGAGACGTGTGGAAGCGGAAAAATACTCAGCTGTCTGGCTCGCAGAGCTCAAAGTTGAAATTTTCAGATGCTGAAAATCGGTAAAATGAGTGGCAAGC
>VTPC01088796.1:0-13783 GCA_011009095.1 Ignelater luminosus
TTTTTTGGTTACCTCATGGAAATGTTAGAAAAGATCATCAGGGTCTTATCTGAAATAGTACTCAAGGTTTATTTCTTCAAAAAAGCCATGCAAGAGTTGAAACCGGAAAACCACGATTTGTTGAACACAATATTGTTGGTGAATTGACATGAAGGCAATAGATTCTCATTTACTTTAGAGATATTTTGAATTTTTTGCAGCGGTCAAGCCTGCCAAACTGCTTTTGTTGGACTCTGGATGGATTAAAGGCTAAGACCTATTATAATAATAAGAGAGGAAAGCATACCATACAAAAAGATGAAAAGCAAGTGAAAGTGGATCTTTTAGAACTGCTGTAAGGGGAAGCCTTTTCTACCAGACATTGCGAAGAAAATGCTACTACTATCTTATTTGTTCACTAATATTTTTATCTTGGTGACTGCCCTTAGTAAACATAAAAATTCAGACCAGAGCTGCTCAGATCGTACAGAAAATAATGGTATAGGTTACAGCCTAAGAAGTTTTCTGTTGATAGCGTTCAGCAGCTTGGAAAACTATAAACTCCCGCATGCGAATATTTCTTTTGATTGGAACAATTTATGCACACGAAGCCTCGGTGACTCTGATTTCGGTCAACATTTACACGAAAAAAATCTATAAAATGATACCATTCTCCGGGAGGGACGTGGATTCCTTTTGAGTTTCATATTAAATATCCCAACAGGGCTTGAATTCCGGGTTTAGCTAATTTCAAGTAGGCGGCGCAGCAGGTGAAGCCATAAGATTCAAAGATACACAATTTTGCGAGTTTTCTAATCAGTTAAAAATGAGAATGGAAAGATTTATTGAGAATTATCAGCAAAGATTACAAACAATTTTTAAGAAATTGAATATTTTCTTTCGTATTGAGTTTGCTTTCCTAAATAAAAATAGAATGAGATAGATCACACCCCTTTCGAAAATCAAAACATAGGCATGGAGAAAAAGAAAATTATAACTCAAATATTGTGGAACGCGTGATAAATGACTTTAATGTCTTAGTATCTCAGGAAACAAAAAAAACTTATTTCGTGTACTATTTACTATCTAGGAATGCCTCTGATTTATACGTTTAAACGCGATCTTTCTAATACATAACAAACGTTAGGTTAAAGGCAGTTATTAAAAGCTAAAAATTAGAAGCAAAAGGGGTAGATTTTATTCTATTAACTTTTAAAACTAAAACGTACAATTAATTAAATATCTTTAATAAGCTTCGTATTCATTTTGGTTTCGAGGGTACATACTACTACCAACAGAAAGTCATTTTAAAAATTTACTTGCCGAGCATAATGTTGTTGACACATAAAAAAAATTAAAATTAGGATTTGTTAATTATAAAAACAGATTAAGGATTTGTAAACCCAATGAGTTTATTTAATTAAAAGTACATTATAGAGACATTTTGTTAGTTTCCACTAGAATTCAAATAAAAATGTGTTTTATTTTAAATTCAAATAGGTATAAAGAAAAACCTAGAGTTTTAGAGCAAGACTAAATTGACCTTAGTAGGGCTATAGAATCATTAAAATCAAAAACACACATTTTATAATTAGGAAATAAAACTAAAAAGGAATATACTGAAAGGGTAAACTTGAAAATGTTTTTTTATTTGAATAAATTATATTTTTTAAAAAGCTTGTTGAAATACATAAAAGTGGATAAGAGTACCGCATAGCCTGCTATGGCAATCTAAAGAAATTTTGTTCTCTCACGATCTTACTAGTATTATCTTTACAGAAAAGTTATAAGGTATACTAAATGTCCTTTTGACTGAACCTACTCTCCCCGTATAGCTTGGCATTTATGTTTATCATCAAAGAGATTTACCACGGTAAGTCCCTCGTGGTAAGTGTTTTGAAGAGGTATAATGAGCAAAACGATTAATATAAGAAACGCAATAAGGCAAACATTAAGATGCAAATTTAGCATTTTTATGTTTGACGCTTTTTTGGGTTGGTTCTTCAGATCCTCGATGATTTCTTTTCTCAAATTCTTGATCAACATTTGATCTAATAAAAGGTTTTTTTTTGAATTTGTATTTTTGGGCAAAGTAAGTTTAGGTGTTTGTCTTTTAATTGAAGCATTTCACTCCGCCACCTGGACAAGCTCTACAAAAAGTGCTTGCTAGTAGTTCTGGCTTACTATCAAACCATTTTGTAAATCCAATTCCAAAGACTTTATGTTATTTGAATGTGTTTCTTCCCTTCTTCGGTGTGTTTTTATCTAAAATAAACGAAATTCCGCCCAACGCCATCTATCTAGAGTGCAAGAATAAGATCCATCGAAGCAACCTAATTATTAAAATCTAGGAAGTGATGTGTTACATTCCTTAATAAGAGTACTAGATATTCTATTGCCTCAGTCAGATATGGGTTTTTGAAGATTAGCTTCGATTTTGCCAGTATAAATTTTAAATTCCGAGAAAAACAATAATTTTATACTCCTACATATTCGCCTTTTTAAGAATGTACTGTCCAAGGTTAACGCGTTCTTCGAAAGGAACTATTTGTTCATCAATGCATAGCTTTTGGTTTTTTCCTAACTCAAATTTTTGTAAAAGGTGGTCAATGAGGGATCTAATTTCAAACAATTTATCTTTGGGTTATTTGGGCCAGCTATCATTGTCTCCCTATCTTCCATTCTAAACACTGATTCACTCACCTGAGCTGATAGGAAAAGATATAGACCAAAGTAAGTATCGTAAATGTGAAACTTTCCTTAAGTTTTAATTTCCTTACGATTGAAATTCAGTATTCACTGCAGTGAAAATAATGAGTTGATGTACCAGTTTCTTCTAATTCTTCTTCATTGTTTAGTTTTTTAAATTTTTAAAATTTACAATCTTCCATTTCTTTGTACAAACTACAGCACATTTAATCAATAATGATAATGCATCTGAATGGTTTTTGAAAGACCAACATTCTGATCCGTTTGAAGGATCAAAACTTAGTATTTGCTGACGGTAGAAACTTGCATGGGCCAGGCTTGTTGGTTAGATTTGCGCAACCCAGCCCAAAACTCTTGTTCACGCTTTAATCTAAAAGCTTATTGGGCCTTTCAAGCCTTCGGACTTTTCTAGACTCTACATTTTGCAGAAAATATATTTCTTGAGCTTGGTCACTTTACGAATCGGGCCTTTTGGTTGATCTTGGGTGCTATCTAACCTGAACCACATGTATAGAGCTTTTTATTGTAAAGTTATTTCGGGCCAGTTGGACTTTTCGGCCAGATCGGGAATTTTGGGCCAAGTGATCTTTTCGGATCTGTCAGTTTTTCAGGCTGATCAAGAACGTTGTTGATGTTTTTGTTTGGGCTGCGTCAAGCTTAACATAGTTGGGCCTGACTTGGAACTTTTGGCCTGCTCAAGGCTTAAACTGTCGATGCCATTACTTTCAACGCAACTTTTGTTGCCAAGTCTTTGAACATTCTTAGACAAATATATAAAATCCTACAATGTCGGCGATACGAGCATAACTAGTTTCAAAAAGCCCATTAAAGATTATAACTCAAAGGAGGCGTCATTCAGTTGGAAAGCTATAATTTCGTGAGAGATGTAGAGATTATGTGAATTGATTTTTACAAAAGTGGTAACAAAGCGGAAACTCTTGGACGATGCTACAGTAGGTACTAATGTAATGTACCATCTTTAAGTTAGATGGTAGCAAAGAGTTTTCTAGAACGTATGAAGCATTTTCTTTTCTTATGGCAGCTTTCTGCTAATTTCTTACCTCACTGTGCACATTGGTTGCATTCGTTAGTTTTCTTCTTCTATCTGCCCACTTGATAGATTCTACAGTCAAGCAGCGAGCACAATCCTCGCAGAATAGTGCATCAGTTTCAGATATACTTACAAATTACTTGGTATAGCCTACGAGATGAGTATTAAAATTCAAATTGCATTGTCACGATTTCTAAATAATGATCCAAGTGCTTTTGGAAGGCCAACTTTGTTCCGACTAAAGCAGCCAACGACGAGAAAAAAGTAAAATTTAGGAAAAATCGAAAACAATGCAAGAAGCTAAAGTAAATCAAAGTAAAACAAAAAATGAAACAAGTACAGAGTTATCAAGCTAGGCAATGTTGATCCCAAATTCCACAACCAAAATAAACAAATCGAGAAAGTTCCTTTGTAATATCTCCAAAACAACAAAAAAATCAAAACCAAATCTTCGTTGGATCGTCCTGCAAATATGAACTCATTTAAAAAAATATCACAAATATTAAATTAGAGCGACACAAAATTACTCCTTAAAATTAAAACAGAAGTGTTGAAAAATGTTATCTAGCCCTTCTTACAATCATCACAATATCCACTAAGCGTACATAAACTAATCAATAGAATTAAATAAAAAAATTAGCAAAATTACAAATGATAGTACGTAACTTCATTCTTACACAAAGACGTAGCACCAAACACAGTATTTTTCCCTTTGTTTTGGTCTTGTTCATCCAAGTAAAAATAGAATTATTAATTGAATCACACTGGACATCCAAGACAGTGTAAGGTTTTAGAAGTAGATCATCTAATAACATGTTTCGCGTGACAGTGATATATTATTGAATCTTCATTTCGCCGTGTAGGGAATGATTGCGGAAAATGAAACAGAAATTGATGAAAGCTCTTTGAATTATGTTGTTTTCCGTAGTAATCCTCTGATTACTTCTTGAAAAATTATTTGATGCAGGCGAGCGAATAAATCATTAACGTGTTGCTCGAGATTATAACGAGTTCGAGGAAAAAACCTGAATATCTTGAAATTTTATAATTAAAGCAAATTTAGGTCGTAATAAATATTTTTGTAGGTTTGCTTTCTGCAATTTTATTTTCTGAACGTTGCCAAGCAGAAATTAATTTTGGTATAAATGTTCTTCATGTGTAAAGAGGAAACCTAAAGTAAATATTACACAGATCGAAATATACCGCCCAGAAAATGGAGAAAGTATGTCTGAAATAAAATTTCCACTTGAAGGATCTTTAAGGCATTCCAAGTGCCCTTGTGTATACAGAAGATCTTTAAACGAGCAAGACATGTCTGAATCAAACTCTCGTTTCTTACAGCTTTGATTGAAAACTTCAATGAACAGTGACGCTTCGATGGCTGCCAACGCAAGACTTCTTTGAAAACTGTTAAAGCAAAAAATAAATACGAATATCTGCTTAAATTACGTTTGGTACAAAGAAAATCTCCTTTTGGGAATTTCTCTCTTAATAAATGTAATACACTTGCGCATGAAAGCAATTACAGTTTCTTATATTAAGTCTACATATTACGACGTAAGTAACGGAAACGGATACAATTTGCTATATTAAAACCTACTTTATCAAAAAGTACTTTATAAAAGTCACGACAAAAAACTTTTGCAAACACAGTTAAAGTAGTGACAGATTGGATATTGCCATTGGCGTTGCGTTTCTCTTTACCTTAGAACTCGGAGAATTTAAAATATTTGTTTTCCTGAAAACGAAAACCGTATTTGCCCTTTTTGCTTGAACATCCACTCAATGCTAGTTTTTAACAGTCAAACAAATGTTATTGAAAACAATGAAAATGTGCGGTACGCATCAATACTGTAATATTTTAAAACTTAGTAGACAGCTGTCGCCGACTTTATTTTATACATTTTTTTGCGACATCTGCAACGATTTATGTATTTTAGTTACTAACAAGTTGTTACAAAGAAAGATTCGTTGATGATTTTAGCTGTCATTGCAATTATTATTACTCAATCACGATGAAAAGAACAATTAAGCAAAACGCATTCATTCATCAATGCGAAGTGATTAGTCTATTAGAGGCGGCGGTTTGTGATATTTTATTTTGGGAGGGTAATTCTTATTTGATGACGTCCCAGCACGTTTAGATTCATTCGGAAAGTTTAAGAAAACACACGTTGGCCATAATGTTAGTTTGTATGCAAGAAAGTCAAATGTGTAACTGTTTACAAAAAATAACATTTAAGATAATAATTTAATAATAATAATAATAATAATTTATTAACGGACATCCATTTACAAACATATCTTATTAAAACATTAACCAAAATAACTACATATACATAATGTAATGTAGAATAAATATAAATATAAAATATTGCTACATATTTAGTGCATTTCTTAAGGAGCACTTGAATTTGTTAAAGGAAATGCCAAAGAATTCCAAATCATCATGTGTACATGCTAAGTGACATATTCTACAGTGAGGAGAATTTGCACCATACGAAATTCGATGGAAAGGAATATTGAAAATTGGTAAATTACGTAAATTGGTATTTTTTATGTTCAAAGAAAAACATTGAAGTATTTGAGAACAATTAACAAATCCATTAAATACTTTAAACAAAAAACATAAATCGTAATAATTGCGGCGCACATGCAATAAAGATAGGCCAAAGTAATGTAAAAGATCACTATAACTGTAACCGTAGTAATCAATTCGGTACTTGTAACATAAAAATTTTACAAATCGTTTCTGTGTTGCTTCCATTCTATTTACTAATGTAATATAATATGGGCACCAAATGGTTGTGCAATACTCCAGAAGTGAACGAACTTGAGATGTATATAGTATAATTAAAATTTTAAAATCTGTGAAATCAGTACACTGACGTACAATAAATCCTAATATTCTATTGGCTCTGCTAAGTAGATTTGTAATATGTTGATCATAACTAACACATGCATCAATAATAACACCTAAATCCTTAAAGCAAGTAACACTTTCTACTGCTATATTATTAATGTAATAAGTACAAATACCAGGTGATAAGTTTTTAGAAAATCGTAAAGATTTGCATTTTGAAATATTTAATTCCAGATGGTTTTCACTACACCACGAAGTCAAACAATCCAAATCAGCCTGTAACAAATGATCTGAACCAACAGCATCAGTACGAATGAAAAGTTTTAAATCATCAGCATATAGCAGAAATTTGCTGGAATTGATAGAATAATTTATATCATTAATAAACAAAATAAAAAGAATTGGTCCCAAATGGGATCCTTGCGGTACGCCGGAAGTAACGTTAAACCATTCGGAGGTAGAATTATTAATGACAACTCTTTGTTTTCACATGTTTAAGTAAGAGTAGATCCACGACAACAAGGGGTTTTGTAAACCTAATTTACTTAATTTGTAGATCAAGGGCTCAATATTGACTCTGTCAAATGCCTTATTAAGATCAGTATAAATACAATCAACGTTATGACCCAATTCTATAGTATGCAGAACATAATTGGTAAATAAGAAAAGATTTGTTAGCGTAGATCTACCCTTAACAAAACCATGCTGTTCATCAATTATAATGTTTTTTACGGATTGAAACAATTTATCCGTAACAATGGCTTCAAAAACTTTTGGAATTACAGATAGAGTACTAATTGCACGGTAATTACGAGCATCTAAACGATCTCCCGTTTTAAAAACAGGAAAAACGTTTGATTTTCTCCACAATTCAGGAAATACAGAACTACTCAAAGAATTATTAAACAAAATGCACAAAGGTTTAACTAAGTTGTTTGCACAGCACTTCAAGAAGACTGCAGGAATATTATCTGGACCAGCTTTAGAATTAGCATCTATAGAATTTATTTTATTGAAAACATCTCCTCTAGATATATTTAAATTGCAAAGATCGACAATTTCTTTTAAATTATTATCCCAAAGTTTACTTTTATAAGTATCATAGGTACAATAAACAGAATGGAAGTACTTTGCAAATAAAGAGGCGATTTCAATCGGAGTATAACCCACAGAATTTTCATATCTAATACAGTTAGGTAAATAATTATCTCCTTTTTGAGATCTAACATAATGCCAGAAGTGTTGAGGATTTTCTAAAATATTATTCTCAATGCTTCTTATGTTATTTAACCTACAGTTATTGATAGCAATTTTACATTTATTTCTTAAATCCTTAAATATATTGTAATCTATAGGAGATCTGGACTGTTTAATTGTTTGTGAGCGATTTTCTTTTCAATAATTAAAGATTTCGTACTATCATCAAACCATTTAGAAAAATTAAACTGCTTTTGCATTGGCACTCTTTTTAACTTAACATATAAAGATATAACAGAATTAATAATGTCGTAGAAAATATTAACAGATTCCTCAATTGAACTAAAATTGTTTAGTATATTCCAATCAATATTGTCTAAATGATTATTAATCAACTCATATGGTGCATTCTTAAAGTCTAAATAAAATATCTCACCATTGGTAAGAGTTGACTGAGAACAATTCTTTACATTTAATACAAAAGAAGGATGATTTATGTCAGGTTTAGTTAAATGTGGCCATTGATAAATATTTACAAAATCCACATTACAAAATACTAAATCTAAGATAACATTATTAGCATTATAAATATAATTCTTTTGAACAAAACCATAAAACGCAAAATTATCACAAACAATTTCTTCTATCTTAGAGTGTACATTAACTGGAATTAAAGTATCACATACAGTATCACAGAAATTATCACAATACCATGTAATTTTTGGTAGGTTATAATCACCTAAAACACAAATGATACTATCAGGATAAGTTATGGTAATCTCCGAAATTAATTGAAGATGACCTTCATATAAAGAAATATCCGAATTTGGTGGAAAATAAACAACTACCACTATCAGATTTTTACTAGCAAGATGAACACAAGTCCATATCTCTTCCCGATCTTTTACATCAAGATTAATTAGAAAAGATGACAAACTCTTTTTGACTGCGATAAGAACTCTACCACCCCGTTCTTTGCTCGTTGTTTTAGGATTCCTGTCTTGACGAAAAACATTATAACGTCCGTCAATAATCTCTGAACTGTTAATTTCCCCATTAAGCCATGTTTCGGAGAGACAAATCACAGTGTGATCTTCGCTTAGTACACTAGTAAATATTTCATTAACTTTTGTCCTAAGACCACGAACATTTTGATAAAATATGTTTATGTCGGATGCTTCGTGGGAATTGCCATTTGAAAATTTTTATCATTATTTAATTTCTGATGAACGGGAGCATTATAAAATTTCCGAACAGCAACACCTTGTGGCCAAAAGGATGCATTAAGTAAATGCGATAAATAAGACGATTCCGCAGTGACCTTAAAAGAACTGTAGTGTTCAGGATATTTAGCGTTTAGACGAGTTACCTTGATTTTCAATGAACTGGTTTTTTCATTATCTGACATTTTTATTAATTTACCAGTAACATAATTCTCGATCTTGGTTTCATCAACATTTGGATTAACTCTTGTAACATGTACATCATAACTACGGGCTTGTTTTGCTGCTGCGGTGAAGCCCTCATCTAATTGTGAATTCGTAGTACCAGAGCCAATAATTAACTTATTACGAGAGATTTTATTATTAAAATTGGAAACCATTCTGGCCGGTTCATGGTATTGCTGCGATAAATTAACACGTATATCAGACGAACCATTTACAGCTGTAGCGTTTTCCACCTTCGAAATCTTTTTAGTAGCAGCGACAGAAGCGTAATTTGCAGTAACGGAAGGTTTATCAGAAGAAGAATTAACTTTGATTTGTTCATAAGAAGTAGCTTCTTTGTTAGCAAATAAACGATCTTTACTTAATAATCTCACTAAGTCAATGTTGCTTGATTTCCAATTATCAATCTGATCTCTTAGATATGCTACTTCACGCTGTAATATTTTTGTTTCTTCCTTAACAATATTATTAATAATATCTAGGAACTCACCACTTTTCAAAAATGAAATTATTTCATAAGTAAATGCTTTTGAATTTATTTGTGCACATTGAGTACTGGCATTATCAGCTTCATTTAAGTTATAGCAATCTTTCTTATCACAATCAGGGCACAATACATTTTCTTCATCAAGAACCTTAACATTTAAGCGTTCTACACATTTAGGATGGATGATCACACCACAAACTTTACACTTAGGACCATTAACTGCTTTACTTTTGCAGTATAAACAAATGCGACCTTTCTCAGTCGCCATACTACACGAAAGTCGTTGAAGAAATACCTTGCAAAATTCGTGTAACTAAAAACGTGCAGAAATAACGTTACGACCAACGTAACCAAAAGATCTGCAACTAAACTGTTCTTTTTATTTAATTAATTTTTGTTAACAAAAACTAATTAAATGTAAACGTTTTACGTGTTTATACAAGTCAATTCGCGCGAGGTCTACATTTGCCCTTTATTATCGCTGACTACTGCTCATCAACTCTTTCAACGTTGTATGCAGAAAAATAATGTCGGGCTTCTTTTCCTATATTTTGGTATATTAAGAAGATAAACTTGACGCAATGGTTAGTACTTGTTGCAGAGAGAAAGAAGATCCGGATTGATATATTTTTCTTAAATAAGGACGATAACGATGATGATGATGATGATGATGTTTGCAGTTAGTTAATGCAGCAATCTCGTGGTTGTTATTTTTGGCGCAGACTGGTCCAAAATGGTGTAAAACGTTGCTAGTTAGTCAATTTGCCGGTCTGATGAGCGCCAATTGAGGTGATAGGCATGCTTCAGTCTGATTACTAGCAAGGTAGGCTCACTGAAATATAATAATACTGGAAGGGACGCACGTGTATCGTACCAATAAGTGAAACGCTTTCCGAGACAGACTGATACTAAGGGGCCACTTGTCTCAGTCTAACCCTACTGCGTTTGCGCTTTCACTTCGTTTCTCTACGGATTCGCGATTCCTACTACAGCGCCTCTTCCAGTATTATTATATTTCAGTAGATAGGCTGCTGAAATTTGATTCGTGCACTCTTCGATGTAAGGAAAAAAGACTTTGGGGATCTCTTAAATACTAACCGCGCATCGTGGGAGGTATTTGGTAATAAAATTCCAGAAGCACCACGTAGGATAACATACACGCAATAACCTAGTCTCTTTCCATGGACTGGGGTGTGGAAGGAGAGTGTTTTTGCAGGTGCTTACAACCCCCAGACGGTAGAATGCTTTTAAGATGAGGAAGGTGGCAATGTATTGAATAGTACAATTAAAAATTGATTATTCTAATTTCAAATTGATTGTTCTCAATATTCAAGTTGATCAATCCCAATTTGAGGTTAATAAGGTACAGTTACGTTCTCACTTTGAGATTTATTAAACTGAAAAAGAAATGAGATACATTTCTTGGTGCAGAGGTTGACCCACGTAAAGCAAGTGGTATTTGTTTTGTTCTGATTTTTTGCAATGAATTTGTTGCGGCCAAAAAAAGATGCCTTCTGATTTGGAAAAACTTCTAGTTACAAATTTACAAAATTACTCATCGATTTCAGCAATAATTTGCCGAATCTTTGAGATTATCGATTGACTGTAGATTATTTGCGTAGATTATATTCTTTACATGCAAATCCCCAAAAGAAAAAGTCTAAAGGCATTAGATCGCACGGTTTTGCCAATCGAATAGTTATAGCTGTTATTTTTCTTTCCGTGTACTCACAAATCTCAAAAGGCTGGCCAAAATACAAAAATCTTAAAATTCAATTATCAAATGTTCGGATTTAGGCAAAAATTGATATTCCAGGTTTCTTTAGATTATTGACTACAAATCTAGTAGCAGCAGAGGGGATTACAGGAATTCAGTTCAACAGGTTTTCTCGCAGTTTCTACAGCGTATTCCTGAAAGCTCGTGGTTTTTATTTTGACCATTTTGACTATTTGACTTTGAAGTAACTTGTAATATATCATAGAATACAGCGCGACTAACCTCAGAAAAGCCCCGGAAAATATGCGAACTAATTTCAATAACAAACAACGTTGACCAGTCAGAAGTGTAATTTTACTCGAGTACATTAACTGACAAAAAATTGTCTTAAATCTATTACATGTTATTGGCGGTGTTTAGTTTTTTTTTAAATTTCCCGCCGGAAGATTTTTGGATGCGTGTGTACTTGGTCAACATGTAGCTCTCCCGTACACGCCCACTCAGGGCTTTTCTGAGGTATGTCGAGCTGTAATTCGATTCTATTTTAGTCAGCTTCCGTTGAAAAGCCAGTAGAGTGGCTGAACTGCTTTCCCGACTTTGATGCTTTGATGCTTTGGATGATTAACGATAAGTCCTAATTATAATCTGAAACCCTTTTGAATAATTCTTTTGAGGTTTTCTATTGTCTGCGCTCTTGCCACTTTTGTATGCCTATTTGGTATGACAAATACAAAAAACATTCAAAAATCGTATCTCCACGCATCTACTGCTAAGAGTCCAAAACGTAATGTACCTTTATCAACTTTTCTTTAAATTATCGATGTTGATAAATTTTATCGAGGTCGCTTGGTAGAAATAGCAATGCTATAGAAGAGACTACGATCATTGTTTGAAGGCAGATTGTAAGAAATAGGAATTTCCTTTTCATCGACTCGGTATTTTCATGGAAGAACTGCGGTTTTAGTAATCTATAGAACTGAATCCTTCCATACAATAATCTCGGCGTTCAACAAATACAAGTGATACAGATAATTAGTAAAGTGAAAAATACATTTGAATCTAATTTGCTATCATTAATAAATGTCTGCTTATATAGACTGTTGCAGTACCTTGCATCACAATTCTACTTGCAAAAAAGATTCACGCGACTCACAGTTTTCGAAGTCAAACTTTTAATCACGTCATTTTAAACTCATAAAATTCATCGAAGCGTGTAATGTAATGAACCCTTTAATTTTACTTGTACATTCCACTCCCTAATAGAAGTGACCGTCGAGGGTAAATAGCATTGTTGTTTTGCTTTTAATACTGACTTGACTGGTGGATACAAATTGTAGTTATTCTCTTTCCTTACAGAATGGCCGATTTTCTTTTCCGGTATCTTCACAATGACTGTAGAAATAGGGAAAGACGACAAATACTAAAGATGTTCGTTATATCATTTTTCTTCGGTTCTTTTTACTGTTTGCCAATTAGTTCTTAGCTGCACCAAGTTGTACTATTGATGTTCATTGTTTAAAGTGCAACTTTTACTAACTTGTACCTTGTACACTTGCTTTTAAGGAAGTGTAAAAGTGCAAAAGCGAGCAGTAGTATTTCTAACCTAAAAGAAGCAATGTTGATTTCTGTTTTAGAAAATCTAAGTTTGTAGACGTTGACTGCAATCAGTCAAACTGAAAAGTGAAGTTGGGCTTCACTATAGCAGGATTAGTTTACATGTTACAGCCACACAGAAATACCTACATATTGTGCGCCATTACACTCCTGTAACAGACCAAGAAAGTTGTGATTAAGAACCATTCCTGGTAATAGCACGTATTAAAGGCGTCTACAGTTCTGCATATACGCCCTTGAGTGCAGAATCATATTTTGGAATTGCCATTTCCTTCTGACCCTTTATATTATTATGTTGTTACACAATTACTGAGCAATACAGCAAGTATCTTAAATAATAAATAAAACAGACTCGAGTTACATTTTAAATAAAATTTGTTCTGCAAATGTTTCAACAGATAATGGAGTTTTAAGGGTTTCAGTTCTTCTTTAGGAAACTCTTCATTTTTTAAACATACATTTAGTCATCTTTAGCAAACAATGTTGTAAAGTACATAAAAACTTGAACGCACTGTATTTTAAAAATAGAACCTTTAATATTAATATTATATTTGATATTCAGAAATATTAAAATTATTATCGATTCCATGCGTTTAATAAATAATTTTACACAAAAATCCATTTCGGCAACACACAATATTGAAGGAAAGTATGTACGTACCGTACAAACTCCAAGCTTTCGGCTATTAGATATTGTGAAAGAGGAAATTATGTGGAA
>VTPC01088797.1:0-14224 GCA_011009095.1 Ignelater luminosus
AAATTGATGCTTTATCAATGAAATATTTTTTATATTCTACTTGAATTAAATTTTAATTGTTATGGAATTTTTTTCTCGGTATTTTTTATATAATTATGTGTTTGATGGCGAAGTGACCCACCCACCCCAGCGGCTTGATGACCAAAATATTATTTGACCCACTCACCCTTTGAAAAATGACTTTTGGTGATGACGTAATATGTGAATGCCCCCTTGACTCTTTGCAAATGCTGGTGCAAAATCTATTGCAGTTGTACTTCTCTACCACTTTGACGGCCAGAGGGATCACTCAGTTGGCTAAAATCGCACTCCATCTTGCAGCACACAATGCAGGGTTGTAATTCGGAAAAGAATAGTTTTTTCAATAAATACAAATCATCTAGTTCATCATTCAAAAATCACATGAATTCATCAGCACCATTCAATTCTAGTCAACAAATCTCAGAAAAACAAGAGCTAGGCAACTCACTGCGGTATCTTTAGCCTAGTAACTAATGTACTTAGTAACATCTATTGGTCCATTTTGTTCGACATTGACCTTCACCAGTAGTCTAGACTTCTAGGGAACGGTCATCCTTTTAAAATACAAGTCGTGTTTTACTTCAGTACAAATTCCACAAATAATTTGAAACCAACAAAGCAGAAGCAAGCAAGCAAATCCATGTCGCTTTTTGGTGGTCAAATGGAGCCAGAGCCTTTTCTAATAGTGTGGTTCACAAGTTCCATTTTGGCTATTTTTTGCCTGACTTCACCAAAAATTATGATCGAGGTGTCATTCGATTTAGAATGGCATTTAGAAACTTTTCGAACATTTCAAAGTCCCGCGCAAAAAAATTGCTAAAGTTATAAACAAAGTCGTAAAAAAGAGGTTTCGTTTTTTGCAAATATCTTGGAGAATATTGCAAATATCCGAAATCAAAAAAAAAGATCCTTAAAGAGCAGGGAATTTCCTACAAAAAAGTCCTAACTCCCGGAATTGTACCGCCAATATTTATAATTTTAATTTAGATGTGAAGATAGGGCTAAAAGCGCGTGATCTGGCCTCCGCGCGCGCCGCGTAGTTTGCTCTCTTTAACGAAAAAAATTTTTTTACCTATTAAATATAAATATTAAAGAATGAAAAAATTCAGGTATTATTGGGATACATGAATGAACAATAATCAATCGGAAAAAAAATTTTCCCACAATTGGTTTATTAGTTATGCTTTTGTTAACTAAAGAAATTTTACCATTGTTGGCATGCTTGGTTGTTGTTGGTAGTCGTAAGATGCCGTCTAAGATATTAGGCTGGCGGCTTTGGGTCTTCCTAAAGATGTAGATTCTAAATTAAAGTTTTACAATTACGTTAGTTCGATGAGCAACTTGCAAATGCCTTTATTGCAACTTCTTGCGTTTAGGCGATAGTTTATTTATAGGGAAATTAATTTTTTTCCATTTTCACCTCTTTAATGGTAAGTTAAGAAAATCTTCTTTGAGGTTGGTTTTGATGTTAGAGAAATTTTATTTTTGCAGTTTCTTCTATTTATTTTTGCATTGATTATGAATCAGTTCACTCATTCATTTTCTAATGCGAATTCGTCTACTGCCCCTTTTTTGTCTAGCGGCAGTTTCTCTAATGCTACTTTGTGTAATTTCCGTTCGTCTAAAACCCCTCTTTGTCTTAAAGCACAATTCAAGGGAAAAAGAAACAATTATTGGTATTTTCTTTCATTGAAAGGGAACTAAAAATTTTCATTATCTTTATATGTCGATTTTATAGTCTAACTCCGCATATTCCAGTGATACGAAGTAATATACAGGCTGATTCATAATGAACTTATGACGTCATAGGCACTTTTTTAAATTACAAGGTCTGTGTTTTGGCACATTTTTTGATTTTTCCTTCAAGCATACTTTTTGTAGTTATATTACACGTACCTATTATTTTATTTAAAACACTCACCTTCATATTATATGTTTCTGTTTCTTTCTCTTTCTAAGGAAATCCCAACTTTTTTATTTTCTTGTTGTAAACAAACCTGTACTACTTACTTATGCATACTCTTCATGATGCAATCGTTATAAACACTTGACATTTTACGGTATAGATAGTCCATTATCTGTGACATTTTCATGCTGAGTATAGATAATATTAAACGAGCATGAAGCCACCATTGTTATGGACTAATTTAATTTTGTTGTGTGTAGTGTGTGTTACTGTTAATCGTACTGCATACGAGGAATTTAGTAAGATTTCTTTATTTTTATTTCTGTAATTTTTCAAAAAAATTTAGTCAGTTTTAAATATTTATATACAGATATAAGTTTTAAGTTACGTCTACGTTAATTAATTTAATAACAATAAGAATATTCTGGTATGCCGTTTACTGTTAATTAACTTACAACAGTAATAAAAACTTTCTGAAAACTAACTTCACTCGTTCAAAACATTTTCTCATTAAAGTCTAGCGGAATGTATCACGTTTAATATTACCTTGAGGTCGATACCTAGAAGTCGGATTTTTATGCAAACATCTAACTAATGAGAGGAGGAGGATCAATGAATAAATGCCACCGTAGGTGGCTGCCATTTAGAAAACTTAATTTCTCTATGGCTGGTGAATTGGAAAAATTGTGGGATAACTCCTGTCGTGCACGCCATCATGTCGGGTACCAAACAGTCCGCACGCCCGAACTAATGAGACGAAGTAATTCTTGTAATAAATGGATTTAAAAAACTAAAAATGGGAATAAAACTGTCTAAGAGAGGAATTCGGAGTAGAATCATCAAAAATAGAACATAGAATGTATTTGAACCTGCTTTCAATGAAACTAAAAGTGTATATCTGGAGATTTATTACAGAACTACGTAAATATGACATTCGTAAGCCGTTCATTATGGGCTTCTATGCATTGTTGTAATCAGCTGAAATTCAGCATTACGCATAGAAGTAAACCTTCGTGATGATTACTCTGCCTTTCATGTCTTTGAGCTCTTGAATTGCTTGAGAACGTACCTTAGTGTGGTTCACAAGTTCCATTTTGGCTGTTTTTTGCCTGACTTCACCAAAAATTATGATCGAGGTGTCATTCGATTCGGAATGGCATTTAGAAACTTTTCGAACATTTCGAAGTCCCATGCAAAAAAATTGCAAAAGTTATAAACAAAGTCGTAAAAAAAGGGGGGTTTCGTTTTTTGCAAATATCTCGGAGAATATTGCAAATATCTGAAATCAAAAAAAAGATCCTTAAAAAGCAGGAAATTTCCTACAAAAAAGCCCTAACTCTCAGAATTGTACCACCAATATTTATAATTTTAATTTAGAGGTAAAAATAGGGCTAAAAACGCGTGCTCTGACCGCCGCGCGCGCCGCTTAGTTTACTCTCTTTAACAAAAAAAATTTTTTTTATACCTATTAAATATAAATATTAAGAAATAAAAAAATTCAGGTATTATTGGGATGCATGAATGAACAATAATCCATCAGAAAAAAAGTTTTCCCACAATTTGTTTATCAGTTATTTTCGATTGTTTATAAAAAAGTGGAGATTGACAATCTTTTAATTTTTCCAACGGGGATCTTTTCTGTAGCCTTTGGAGAATAAGTTCAAGAAGTGAAAAAAATCGCAGGTTGTTAATTGAAAAAATATTATGGTTGCTATGTAAATTTTCAATTGGTAAAATTTCTTTAGTTAACAAAAGCATAACTAATAAACAAATTGCGGGAAAAATTTTTTTCCAATTGATTATTGTTCATTCATGTATCCCAATGATACCTGAATTTGTTTATTCCTTAATATTTATATTTAATAGGTAAAAAAAAATTTTCTTGTTAAAGAGAGCAAACTAAGCGGCGCGCGCGGCGGCCAGATCACGCGTTTTTAGACCTACTTCACCTCTAAATTAAAATTATAAATATTGGTTTGTATATCATCATATTTAACTCATAGGTTTGCCTGATTATTTAACACAAAGTATATCGACCAATCAGGTACTTATCTGTAAGTTTCAATAACTAATCAATTGCTGCCAATTTCATTGGTAATACTAACGTCAATGTAAAAATTTTTGTAGCTGTAATATCTACATCGAGTAACTAGAGAACCCGCTGAGCATACTTTGTGACTTTGATCGAACCCCACAGTACGCTTCTACTTTAGTTCGCTTAAAGTCGCTTCACTTGGAACCATCTTTGCTTGCAGAAGATTAGGACTGCACCTTTGCATGCCTACGAGACATCTCCGGTAGCCTAATGTCAAAGTTCACCCTATATTGACCTTCCCAGGAAAACTAGGGTTGGCAACTAAGTAATTTCGGTTTTGTAGTATGAATTAAAACTCATTCCTTTTAATACAAAGAATAATCTTTAATCAATTATATATTTTCTATTTTGTACAATGACATTTTGCCATCTTTCTTGCAGCTTCATGATTTCGCGCTCATAGAACTTCTGGTCCTTATCAGCAAAAAACTGAACCAAGTGCGATTTAAGATCATTGTCATTTGTGAAAGTTTTACCATTCAAAGCATTCTGCAAACTTCGAAATAAATGGTAATCAGATGGTGCCAAATCAGGGCTATATAGGGGATGTTGCATCACTTCCCAACCAAGCTCCAATAATTTTCCACGAGTTGCCAAAAATGTGTGACACCTTGCATTATCATGGTGGAACACTAAGCCTTTCCGATTTGTCAATTTCTTCGAATGATGTTACTGTAAATGACCCACTTTTCATCACCAGTGATGAATCTTTTCAAGAAAGGGTCGATTTTATTGCGCTTAAGGTGCATATCCCAAATGTTAATTCGTTGTGTTTACTGAATCTCTTTCAATTCATGCGGTAACCAAATATAGAGCTTCTTAACAAGTCCAAGACATTTTAAGCGTTTTTCAATTATTGTGTGCGATACATTTAACCTCTCTGCAATATCTCAAACAGCTATATGACGATCCTCTTCAGTGATGACTTTGATTTGGTCATCATCACCTTCAGTAGGCCAACCAGAACTTTGCTCATCTTTGAGGGAAAAATCTCCAGAATGGAATTTCTTAAACCAATTCTGACACGTTCGCTCTGTTAAGCAATCAACACCATAAACTTCGCATATCCCTTTGTGAGCCTCAACAGCTTTCTCTTCTTTACGGAAATAAAAAAGTAAAATATGCCGAAAATGTTCGTTTCTGCGCTCCATTTTATAATTGACCCACAACTATTAGCTAAAAAAAAATCACGCACCTCAATGTGACTGATATCAAATGTCAAAAGGCAAAGTATCTCACTAACACAAGTTATTCAAAAAAATAAAGCAAAGCTTCCTATGAGTAAAAACCAAAATTACTTAGTTACCAACTAAAACCAAATTGAGCTCAGATTATGCCCTGCTATAGACCACCTTTAGTGACTTTCGGTCGAGTTTCAATTCTTGTTTAATCTTCTTGGGAAAATTAAAAACAAACGCGAACGACGGTTTAGCCCTCCGTTAACCTCTTTAAGAAAGCCAAAAATCAGCCCATTTTGAGTCACCTCTGGTGTCTCGCGGTCAAACTTTGCACTCTACTAACCTTTCTAAAAAAGCTAACAACAAACATGCGTTTGTTGTGTCCTCTTAAGGGTACCACTGAAATATAAAAAAGTCAGGCTCAACTCTCTTAAAGAAGCTAAAAACAAACACCGGTCGAACTACATTTAACCGTCTTAAATAAACTAGAACCAAGCACACACTACACTATGCACCTTTACGGGCCAGTGGCCATGGTCGGGTTTCATCCTCCATTAACCTTTCTAAAAAAGTTATAAATGAACATGATTCGAATAATGACATCAAAGGTGGTCTAAAGACAAGCCTTACTCTGTATCAAGGAAACACTGGTGCTACGGGCAACCTTTGGCAATCCAAAGGAAAACTTCGCCTTCTATTATCGTTCTTAAAGCATTTAGAAAAGATCACGGATTGGATATTGCTTTGCTATAAGTCACTTTAAAAACAACAAAAGCGAGCACGGATTGGATAACGCCCTGTTTTGCCTTCTACTAACCTTCCTAAGAAAGCTAAAAACAAACACGCAGACCAAAGTAAGGCTGCGCCCCTTATTAACCTTCTTAAGGCAGCTGAAAACTAAGATAAGCCCATTGTGAACCAAAAAGACAAACTTTGCTCTCGGTTCTTCTTTTTCTTCTTTCTTCTTTATGAGCCCATCGTCATCCAATCTTGAATATAGGCCTTCCTATATGATCTGTATACGTTCCTATTCAGTACTACTCGGTACCAATTTAATCCGGCTGCTTGTTTTAGATCGTCAGTCCATCTTGTTTGTGGGTGTCCAACATTTCGCTTTTGAGCTCATGGTCTCCAATAATGTATTTCTTTGTTCCATCTCGCGTCTGTCTGTCTTATAGTGTGTCCAGCCCATCTCCATTTAAAGAAGGCTACATGTTCTTTGACATCTATCAGTTTTGTTCTACTTCTAATGCTTTTGTTTCGTATTCGGTCTTTTAACTTTACCTCTAACATTTGTCTTTCCATTGCTCTTTAGATCTTAACTAACTTTTCCATTATTAGCTTCGTTAGAGTTTAGGTTTGTATAGCTACGTCAAAACTGGCAACACACATTGATCGTATACTTTGTTCCTTAAAGATAGGGGTATTCTTTTATTTTTAAGTATTCTGTACTTTTTCTATTTCTGTGCAGTCAATTTCTATGTTGTGATATTTCGCATCGTCAGACATGATTTTGGTTTTTTGTTTATTTAGTTTTAATCCTACTACTTGTAACTCGTGTTTTAATTCGTGCATCATACTTCGTAAATCTATGATATTGTTTGCTATCAAAACTACATCATCTGCATACCGTAACTGATTTAGCATTTTCCCATTGACATTTATGCCGCCCTTGTTGTCCCAGTTAAGATTTTTGAATATTTCTTCTATTGCTGCTACAAAAAGCTTGGGACTCATTGAGTCTCCTTGTCGGGTGTCGCGTTTTACTGTGATAAGTATCTTTAGTACATTCGTTCATTTGTATGACTATTGTCGTTTGGAATATTGATCGTATTATTTGTGTATATCTGTGATCTATTCGGCTATTCTGTAAAGCTTTTTCTATTGCCCATATTTAGTTCGATTGTGTCAAAAGCTTTTACAGAATCTACATATGCCAAATATAGGGGCATATTATGTTCAGTATATTTTTCAATAGATGGTGTTAGTGTCAAAATATAATCGCAAATGCTAAATTGTTTTCTAAAAGCAGCTTGTTCTATGGACTAAAGCATTTCTAATTTTCTTTTTAACCTATCAATAATAATTCTTGTGAGAAATTTGTAATTTTGCGGAAATAATGATATTGGCCTATAATTTTACAGCTTCGTCTAATCTTAAAAAGCAAAACAACTAAAGAACTGTTCCAATCTTCTGGGATATTTGCTTCTGCAAAACAATACTTTTATAGCTTCTGTTGCGTTTTTCTCACCTTTTTTTATCACTTTGGCTATTATTCCATCTCTTCCGGGAGCTTTGTTGTTTTTGAAAGATCCTATGTTTGTCATTATTCCGTCTATTGTGATGTCGGGTAGATCCTCAGAGTTCACATTCGTTGATTTTGTTTGTAGTTGATGTTTAATGTTTTCTGGCTTTGTTTGTTTTTGTTGATATAGTTCTGTACTATAATAGTTTTTTGCTATTTCCATCATCTGGGCTCTGTCATGCACCTCTTTACCGTCTTTACTTTTAATGGAATTTATGTTTATTCTTCCTAGACCACGTCTTGTTTTCTTGTGTTACTGTATCTATTATCTCTTCTATGTGGCTTCTTTTGTCTTTTCATTGTCTTATTTGTTTCTATGTGTTCAATAGTGTCTTGTTTCCCCTCATTTGCCAATTTTTTTCTTTTGGTGAACAATTCCTTCGTATTCTTTTTTGTTTCTTCTATTTGGTTTAGCTACTTTATGGCCAGCGTCAAGTACCTTTTTAGTTATATGGTGATTAATTTTGTTTATGTCTAAGTTGTTAAGTTTTGTGAGTTTTAGATTCTTTTCTAGTCCTTCTTTATATCTTTCACTTTTTTGGCGTAACAACTTATCATCGATTTTGGGGGCTACTATTTGTGTGTTTATAAATCTTTCAAAACTTTTATTTTTTCTATTTTTGCTCCTAGTAGTATTCTGTGATTACTGTATGTGTTAATTTTTCTTAGTAGTGGCAATATTCTTGTTTGTTGATGTTATGTAATCCATTTTGTTTCTATATAATCCATTGGGACTGATCCAAATCTGTTTTAAGTTTGCTTTTTTTTTCCGAAAAAAGGTATTCATTGCATATAATTTTACGTTGGATTTTACATTCTTGTATATCATAAATCCAACTCCTCCTTGATTTTCATCATTTTCTCTTGCTCTTTTATAGTAAAAAATGTGTTCACTGTTTAGTGTAATGCAGTTTTTTCTTTTTGTTTTATTTCTGATAGACCTAAAATGTCCCATTTTATGTTATCCAGCTCCTCCTCCAATTGGTTCATTTTCTCATTCTTACTCATAGACCCTATGTTGGAGGTTCCAATGTTAAGTTTCGTAGAATGAGCGGATTCTCGGTGTACGATTTTGAGCTATTGCTTCTACCCACCTGGGGCATCTTTCCGTTCGTTTTATTATTCGACATGTTTGGGAGTATTTTGATATTTAAACGCGACGCTTGTTAAGCGAGTTGGAGAGTTTACATTTCAACCGTCCTTTCGGGGTCAAACGCTGTTTGCAGCCGCTCATTCTGAGTCAGAGGGTGCTGTGATGCTTGTACCACCCATATCTGGGAGGCGTTTTCCTATCCGCTACCTGGAGAAGACTCAGATGGGGTACTAGCAACCCCTCACGGATCGCTCTCGATTAACCTTAGAAAATCTAAGAGCAAATCCGTTTCGAATAGTACGGGTTACCTCCAATGACCCAAAGACATACCTCGCCTTTATTAACCTTCTTTACAAATCTTAAAACGATCACGAGTCGGATTCAGCATTACAGTAATTTTCTTAGAAAAGTTAAAAACTTCATTTTTTATTAAGTTTTTTAACCTTCCACGACTCGCGCTATATTCTGTAGCATTAGTGCTCGTGCCAGGTCCAGCAGACTTCTGCATAAAATCGGCCCTAAAGGGATTAAATATTATAGAAAAACATTAGCAATTTGTTTATAAGTGGAAAGGACGTGAAATAGTCATCACAGGTAATATTTCGTTCAGTGCCAAAAATGGGAGAAGCAAGTCTTAACACGATACTTGGAGCATCATTTGGAAGAGAAAAACGCCCTTCAGGTTGTTTTTCAACGTACACTTCCGCGTTTTGGGTATGTAACATTTCTGCGTCAACCATGGAGAAAATTTTTTTCCATACTTGTTGGGTTTCGAAAGGATGTATTGCCGGAATGAGCACCGACTCCTAAATGCCGGCAACTGTTCATCAATCGTTGCAAATGGACTAATCGTGTAGCTTTTTTAACAATTAGCAACAAAACTGTTGAATAACTGTTTTACTAGCGCCACCTTATCTTCAGATTTCCTTTCGTTTTGCGTTATTTTGTTATCAAAACGCAACAATCTAAGTAATAATAAAAATTTCTCTTTGGACATCGTCAACCACAACTTTTCAACACCAGTACTGTTTTTCTCCCAGAGATCATCAACATTGGAGCGGCTGCTCCGCAAAACTCCTGCCAGATATAATGGGCCTAGTAACGCCTTTATTTCAACTAGGACGGTGCTCTTCGCATTCCTTGGTCTGGAAAAGTTATCTCTCTGCGACTGAATCCTTTTTGTTCGTATTTTCAACAAAAATTTCCAATATTTCATTACGAAAGAATTAATTCCAACATTCGTATACAGTCGTTACACTTTTAGCACAAAGTCTAACTTCAAGTAACGGCGTAACAATATTGTATTTTCGGGTCTTAATTGTTTTATTAGGAATATTATGTTTATTCCAAGCAGTTCTATCTTTTTCAAGAAATGCTGACATACGTGGAACTTTTAGCGGATGCTCAGCATATTCTACTTAGGAGTCTCCTTCTTGCTTGGTATCCGTTTTTCCGTTCTTTTTCCGACGTTGTCCACCTCAAGGTCAGATTCTTCATCAATAGCATCTTTTTCTTCTTCTTCAACTTCTCGAAGAAGTCGTAAAAGATGATCCTGTTCCACCTCGTAAGACATCTAGATGTGTATCCAAATAGTATGCTACACCAGAGACCGATAAAAGTCAGAAACTAACCTTGAAAATTAATAGAATTTAGTCAAACACAAAATTAAAAATAATCTGACACAGTAACGTTTTAACGCAATTTTCGACTAAAAATAAACAGCTCAGACATGGGGCTTCTTGAGTCAACTCGTCAACTAAACAGCGAAAGCTACTGTACCTTTGAGCCTCCTGTCTCACACCATCACCAAATAAACTGTACAGACATTTGCGTCGGGTCTGTGAGAGCTGGCGCGAGTCGTGGGGGGTTAAGAAAGCTTTAAGCGGTATCTGTCGTTCAGACGTAGTCTGAATGAAACACATTGTAGAGAAAATCAGCAAAGTATAGAAACAAATTTAACAGTGCAAAATCTTTGACACAAAAAAGGCAAACTTTTCTCAAGAGATGGAAAAAGTTGAATTATTAAAGAAATTTTTATAACATTTCTTGATTAAATAATTACCAAGGGTGTTCTTCTATTCGTCATTCTGGCCCAACCATTTGACAGATGAGTGTCTGCCGTGTAGTATTTTTCTTTTCTTTTTGTTTTATCTTGTCACGGACTGCTACTGGGGTTAGGCATATGGCCTCGTTGTGCCGATCCTAAAGCTAAACATTTTCTTCTCAACTTCAGGTTCAACTTATGTCAGATCAGTATGTACTGTTAACTCTATCTAAAGGGTTCTAGAGTAGCGAATATCATCAATGGTAAACAACAAGCGTCAAAAAAGGTCCAATGGAAGCTACAGAGCTGGGCTACTGTTGCGGAAGACGTTTTTCCCCTTGTCCCTCTTTTGTGCGTTTTCTTTCTGGTGATCGCTGGTGGAAGAAAGACAAATGTAGGGTTAGTGGCAGAGCTTATCTGCTACTTCCTGTCGATGACTTAACAATATTGTTCTGTCGTCTGTCTTCTGTTTTGTAGTTTATTTTCTTTTTTAAATTATCTGTCATATGTAATGATTTACTTGTAATAAAAAAGTTTCTATATAGAGTATAAAAAAGTAATTGCACGTGCGTGTCACTTACAGTCATAAACTGTTTTAGTCGGTAACAGTGCAGAAGTTAAGTTTATTTTAAAAGCAGCATAGGTAGAGTACTACAATAAGTTATTACGTTGCCATTTTAAAAGTCTACTCAAGCTAAAATTATATTTTCTAGAATTCTTGCTAATAAATAATTTATTTAATAGTAAGTTTTATGCATTCTGCACAATTAAATATTCCATAAATGTTCAAAAATAACCTCATTAAGATGGAATTTAAATTCCAAAGAATCTTAAGCATATCAAAATAAATTTGCTAATTGAGAATTTATTAGTTATTAACATAAAGAGAACTAAAAGGAAGGTCGAATACACATACTTATAATTAATAAGGTTTTATTCTTGTAAAATTCGTTCATTATTTAGGTGCTCACTACTTGGAATAAGTTGCAAAAATGCAGTGTGTGTTTACATTTCTAGTGTTCTTTTTGATACAGTCATCCTTAATTTCAGCTACAAATTTTAGTAAGTAGTTAATTTTTGTTTTGTGTTTAATCTTGTTAATATCATTTTTGAAAGATTTACTATTGTACCTGAAAATGGGTTAAGAAACTTCTTACACAACTTCGGTTAGGTGTCTAACATTGGAGCACACTTAATAAACTACAGGTTTCGTAATTAGTTGAACTATAGCTATTAATTATCTACATTAGCAGGTACCCTGAAGAACCCTATATAGTTAGTTGATTGAAACTTAAAACTTTCAACAAATTTTAATCTTAAATAAAGATAAGGATAGTAAATTCAAATGAACGTGTATCTAAATAAATCAGTAGATCGAGATAATTTTAGAAAAATTATAAACTGTCATTAAAAAAAATTATAGTGATAAACAAGGTGTCCAAGAAACATGTTATTCATTAAATGAGTTTTATAGTAGTGATTTTGAAAGCCTATGATTATTTTTCAAACTACTTCGTATTATTAAAAGAAGTTTTTTTCCAAGAATAGAAAAATTTAAATTAGACTTTGCATGGAGATCAAATTTACTTTATTGATTCTCCGGACCATGCTCAACCAATTGAGCTAGCTACTTTAATACCAATTAACATACAGCTTTAATTTGTAATTTGTCGTCTAATAATTGTTAAAATTTTTATTGTTCTTACTTCTCTATAACTCATTTTGCATTTTTATGAGCAACAGTTTTTGAAAATTAAAATGTCAGTAGGTTTAAAAACTGATATTGCCTAAGTTAACAAGTTTCTGGGCTTTGATAAACAAAAATCTTTTTGACACTCTTGCGCAGATATACCAGAGCTATAGCAACTTTTCATGCCGGAAGATAATCAGTTTCTGCTCTCAATACAATAGAAAAGACTACAGTTACACCAACTCAATATGGATGACATGACGCACGTGGAAGGAACATGATGCAACAATTTTATAACCTGTGAAGTGCTTTCTATGTCTATCTCATAAGTTGGAACAAATCAGTGAGGCTGCCTTGCCGCCGCGGAACTGCCTACGTTTTAAGATTTCCATTTAATAGATGCAAGCCTGTTTCTAAGGCTCACTAGACTACGAACATCTTACCTTTAAGATATACAGGTTCGTTTCTATTTAGTATATCAAGAATAGATTACATTCCGCCTTGACAAAGAAGATCAAATCCGTTTTAAGAGTTCTATTTGAGAGATACAAGTCGCTTTGAGCAGCCAGCCCGGTAGAGTTCCAATTTCTAAGCCTCGCCCGCAAGAACTGCTCTGGGAGGGGGGGCAGGTATCCAGCAAATCCACCGCCATTGTTGCCATTCGAGCCCGAGTCTCCTCGAATGCAACCACTCCACAGCTGCCAAAATTCAACTTCCGTCCGTTACCCCTGGATAACCCCCTTCCCCATCCCATCCTTTTTCCCGCCAAATCCTCTCGCAGCGCGAACTGCGGGAGGTTGTGCTTCTGAAAAAAACCGTTTGCCCCACCCATCACCTTCACCACTCCTAAATCTATCATTAACAACCAATCACAAAATCCATCATTATTTTCAATCTTAAATCAATTTAATCTCCATTCAATATAATCCATTAATAACTCCAATTCCATAATTCAATTGCCCAAAAACCTACCACCAGCTCGAATTCAAATGCCACTTCGTCAAGTTCACCATCGTTCGCTGTCAGCAAGAAATCCAGAACTTCGAATAATTAACTCCAGCTTCAACGAATAATCAAGATCCATCTTCAACCAATCATCAAGAACCGCCGCGACGCTAACGAAATCAACAAATCAACATCCAATCCACGCGCCTCTCAAGCCAACTCTACTACCTAGCCAAGGACAACATGCAGCAATCGAAGCGCCGACCACAGTTCCATCATCCATCAAATACCATTCCACAGACTGAAGAGAGGTCAAACGATCTCTAAAGACGTCGCGCTCTGCGCTACATTGCGATGACTAAAAAAGCCTGTTTTTTTGATTTGTGCATTCTTACGTAGCTTATAATAAAGTCACTATTGTGTTGTACAGTCAGCACAGTAACCATAGAATTTAAGTGATGCCAAAGATATTTTAGGTCATAATAATTGTTGTCCTGTATCTAAGTTAGTCTTTGGTCAAAAAATAATTCTAAAGAAAAAGAAAGGTTAACTACCATTTAAAATAGGACTCTGCCTGTCTCACTCAGAATTTAAGGTTTTTTTTGTATGCCATTCGTTAGTGCTGCTGGAGAGTAGTCTAGCTTACGGTGGCCGAGATACGTCATCCAAAGTTGTATTTTTTGGGAAAAATTTGTAAAATTCAAAAATTCAGACGTGTCGGGGAAATAAAAGGCATAAATTGAAACCCCCCCATACCAGGGGATTATAATAAACTACACACAACCATACGTAACCAAGCTATTCTTGTGTACTTAATTTTGAAAATCTCTGTAATAGTGCTGTCAATTTTCATATAGGAATTTTTATCTCTTTGTTAATACTTTTTCGAACACATCCACAGATTGATAACCTAAAATTACTTCAATCTCTGAATATTTATTAAAAAA
>VTPC01088803.1:0-15613 GCA_011009095.1 Ignelater luminosus
GAGAAATTTCTTGCGATGTTGCTGTTCATTCTTAAACCAGGTTGTTTTTTTTGTAGATGATTGCTAGATTTTCTTTGAAAGTCAGAGTCGTGTCTTCTACTGAAAAGAACGTTTTCTTCCTCAATTACGTACTTTATAGCATCTTCTAGAGTTTCAGGACGTATACTTCTTAAAAAGCTGCCCAAGGGTTCTTTTAATCCACTTAAATAAGCTTTTAAAGTTAATTCGTTATATTGGGTTTTCTTAACTCTTCTCGTAGCTTCGTTCTGTTCGTTTAAGTGGATATTGGAATATAATAAACTTCGAATTTGTTGGCAAATTTCGAAAAATTCTTGAGCCGTTTCATTTCTTTGTTTTAGTAACATCAAATCTCTTAGTAAGGAACTTTCGGATTTCTGGTCTGCTAAAGATCTTTGTAGAAGCTGTTTTAACTCGTTCCATGTTGTAATTTCTCTTCCACTGGTGACTAATAATGCCCTTCCGACTAACTTTGTTCTTAACGCTGATAAAATTAAATTATTGACAAATGGATCTGCGTTATTTGCCAGAAATTGACTTGTTATAACTTCTGCTGAGCGTACATATTCTGATAGTTTATGCGGAGTGCCATCGAACTCTGGTACAATTGTTAAATATTCCAGGTGGAAAGCCTGCTGTTGTTGTTGTGCCATTTCTCTAATATTATCGTCTTCTAAATTTAAATTTCCTAATAAATTTTTCTAAATTGTCTTCTTGCATATGATTTTTATTTTGATGTTATTTATTTTTATTTGCTGGGTTATTTTAGTTTGTTAAAATCGGGGAGTAATGATTTTTAAAAATATTTTAAGGGTTCCTTTGCAATCGTTGCAGCATACCATCATACTAAACAGTTATTGCGTACTCCAACCATTCGCCGCATTAACGAAGTCAAATTACAACTTTTATTGTAATTACAGTTTATAGTTAGAATTTTCTGTTTCAAGTTTTAATTAATAAAGAGCCAAACAAATTAGTTACTTGTATAAATTAATGTTGTAAATTTTTACATGGAAAGTGAAATATCTTCATTATCATTACGATTACATAACTAATATCACAGCAATATACAGTGTGTCGCGTTGTAGGCGAGTACAGTGAGATATCTTTTTCTGTCTATCATGTAATTGTCTTTGTTTTGTTGCATAAGTTCAAGGTCCTCTCTGCGATCCCTAATTGAATGGTTACAGCAATTCATAATTTTAATAGTAAATCGTTTTTCCGTTCCAAGATTCATTCATTTAAAAAAACACCACTAAATAAGCAAATGCTTTTCATTCTTTGTAACCTACCAGTACTGTGCAAGATGTACGATGAAGCAGGAAGTTCACTCTGGCAAGATATTTACCAGACCCATCTTTGGTCCAACATTTCATAGAATTCATTGATTTTATATCTAGTTCCTGACGATATTATAAGTTTTCGAGCCAAACTCTTTAATTACTTAGTAGCACAATTCAAAATAATTTGACTATCAATGCGTCGGTACTGCTTGCTGTGACTGTCTAATACCAAATGCCTAAAGGATTCTATGAACCCTAGTTTACAGATTTTAGATCCAAAGAACCATTATATAAACATTCTAATGACCCAACATGCTTTTTACAAATTACTTTACGTACGTTCTAATTATACAAAAAATTTTCTCTCCACCTAATTCACCTTCCTGATTTCGTAACTAGCTCTAACAATTCTATATACATACTAATACTGTATTGGTTGTTTTTTTACATATCCTGTTTGCAATGTAACACTATGTAATGTCATCTCAAATTTTTGCGTACTCATCCGAGTTCTGCCTTGAGTTGCGCTTCAAATATATTCATTTAATATGAATTCATTGTTTTATTTCTTCTTATAATATTCAATAAGTTATTTATACTGTTAACAGATATTTCGTCTAAGGTTTCTTTAAAGTTTTATTGTTCAAATTATTGCCGTACGTAATTTTTCGTAAAATTCAATCATCTTACAGTCGCTTAAACATTTTTTATAGTTATCAGTTCCCAGAAAATTCTGTTGATACTATAGCATTTTATGTTGTAAAGAAAAACCTGGTTTATACCCGAATTATGAACGTCTGAAATTTTCCACGGTCATTATGCTTGTCCATGTTAATATCGATAATAAAGTGTACAACCAGCTTCTTTATTATTTCAAATCATTGCTAGTGACTGATGGAAAAATTGGTATTCTCTCCGTTAAAAAAAAAATAGAGTTCTGTGGTTGTGAAAATTTAAGTGTTTAAAATTTATTGTGGACGAAACCATGCCTTCTCATCGTTCGATTTTGTGTAAATTTAATTTTCGTTAACCGAGAACGTTGCTGGAAATCAAAGGACCTTCAGAGTTAGAGAGTGAGATAGGAAATCTTTTATATTATATGTACGTTTGTATATTAAATGATTTGAGTATTTAACGTAAAATATTTAACTTTTTTTTAAATGATAGGCAAAGTATCTTTATAATGTAACCTTTCCGGGAAAACTTAGGGAAATAATAGGTTGTTTAGATTTTATAATTATCGTTTGTTTTTTTTTGTTTAAAACAACTAATGCAATTTCATATGTCCCAAATTCCTAATGGTTTTAAATTTTGTTTGGCTTTGTTTTTCGAGTTGTTTAATTCAATAATTCCTTTGCCTTTTATTGGTTTTTAATTTTTATGTAATGATGTTATTTTTTATTTAATGTTTGTAAAGTAATAATTCCTTCATTCAACCATACCATTTTGAACCTTTTTTTTGTACAAATGTTTTTTTAATTTGATTTCGAAGCATAAAGAATAAACTCGTGTAGTTTAACTGTTGTGTTCTTATTTATGTAAGCTTGTTTTGTCTTACAAGATATTTAGGTACCGTATCGATGGGATCCTGACTTCTAGTAACAAAGATAATATTTGATTTTGTGTATAAAACATTATTTACAGTTTTAAGAAACGAGAGAGAGGCTGGAAATCTAAAACGTTTATTTTATTTTAAATTACGGAACCAATGTAGGTCCCCTGGTAAGTAAAGAGAATGCAGTTTGACCCCAGTCTCTATATACAGGGTGGTATTTTGAATGAACCTTTTATATAGTGTGTTATTTGGAAAGGAGACCATATACAGGGTGTCAGCCTACGAGAAGCTGCGTGAGTTGGCCGATGGTTTCTTTCTTCTATCTTCAGCTTCTGGCGCCCTCTAGGTATCTTTTAGGCTTTTTAGTTAAAATTCAAGTTTTAGGTTCAGGTAAGAACCTGAGTTATTTACTATCTTTGAACCCCTCCCCATCTTCCACTTCGAGTTACGGGATCGAATATCTTTCGATTTCTGGTTTATACGGGAATTAGGCCTCTTTTGTGGGTTTTTCTTGTTACAACTAATTTGTGGTTTACAAAACGAAAACTCTACAACATTTACTTACATAGTTAACGCAGGTAATAATAAAATCGTGGAGCTTTGCAACGTGTTACTTCAAAAATGTTTATCTTTAGTTTTCAGGTAACGAAAAGATATTGGACACATTTTATGATCCTGCATCTAGTAATTATTTTGAACATTAGACACCAAGTCTAGCCAAGCAAATGATAAGAATTTTGTATTGGTATCTAACATACACTTGGCCAGCACCTACAGTAATGGCTCGACGATATTTTATAGCACCGGATCAAGGCTATAGGCTATTCCGCTAACCGCTACAATCAATGGCAGCCAGAGCTGTGCCCGGCACAACTGTGCCAATGAATGACTATCGACTGATAAATTCGATAACCAGTCCGATAACACGGACAGCGATCTTCTTTACTCATATCGATTCTTTATTAATTGGTTTTGGTGTCGATTCAGCAACGAAACTAAAGAATGGGAAGGAGAATATCAGAACTACTGCACGAAATTTAGGTTGACATCAGTATGCCCTTTCGCGTTCCTTATTAGACAACACAACAGTAAAGCAATTTGATTTTTGAACTGAGACTTGCCCAGTTTAAAGTCGGCTGTCTATTCTCGAGGTCATGAAGGAATCATTTTTAAAACAAATTTATCAGTTTTTTTATTTGAACAGTTTGTGCTATAATGATCGACGATGCGCTTTTATTGCAAAATTGAAGAACAACGCGGTCATAAAAGTAGCATTAAGTACAGATTTTACTCTTCAAATGACAGAATATTTGCCGTAACAACTATGAAGATTTTCGACATGCTATCTTTAATGGGCCAAATTATCAAACATTTCTTTTTTTTTCCTCTAGCTTTCTTATGTTTAGAATCTAGACTCGACAAAGGGGACAAACAATGCCGCACGAGATGTAGATGACCTTCACGCTTGGCTGCTACCCAATAACCAACTACTCAATTTTAATCAGATCAATTATTGCTTACACCACGGATAAATAACGCAATATTTTAGGGGGGACGACAGTATTTGCAAAATTCCAAATATACCCATATTTGAAAATTTTAAAAAAAGTGAATAAAATTATTAAAATTTTAAATTATCATTAAAAGACATTCCGATAATAGTGAGTAGATTATGAAAAAACTACAAAATTTCTGTCTTTGCTACATTGAATAGTTAGAACATTGTTGGATTAATTCTAGGTATTTGAAGTCTAGGAAGATTGCAACAAGCAATAAAAGATTTTTTCACGTTACTATTAATCTTATATAGAGTGTTCATAAATGTTTCTTGTTCCAGTGGGTTATGAAATCATGCTTGAGGGCTGAATTTGCCATTTTTTGAAAAGCAGAATGTAGGTATTTGAATGTCTGTCACGTTACGCGCATTGCATCGTTGTTGTGATGGTTGCCGAATCTAATGTTTTTTAAGAATTAATAAGTTAAAATTAGTTTTTAAACCTCAGTGATAAAATAATGATTATTTAGAGTACATGAATTCAATTAATCTGATGAAGTGTTAAAGAACACATTCTTTTCGATGTCAGTAGGTAAGAATAAAGAAAAATAATTACAAAATAAAGGAAATATGGTCTCCAATGTATTAATAAAGTTTATTCATACGCTCACACCAACAACATCAAAAATAAGAAAAACATCGGAGTAAAAAGACAAATTCAGTAATACATCGTTCATATTGTTCTCAAACCATGTACATTATTCTTTTCGACTACGATGATTTGATGGTGTAAGTTCTTTCGCAGTCGTCATTTTGTAAGGATATAACTTCAGTTGTTTCTTAACAATTTTCTGGCAAGTACTTAAAGTTATATTCGTTGAAGTGAAATTCTGCGAAGTGAGGTTTGTGGATTTACTTCGGTTACTTGTCTCACTTCTTCAACAGCTTCAGCATTCATAGCAGGTCTTCCTAAAGATCTACCCTCTCTAGCAAATCGGCTAACTACATCTTCAATGTGAGAAACTAAAGCGTTATCCTGAACATTAACATCAGGAAATCAGATTCTAAATTCATCCTTGCAAGTTTGAATAGCATATGTCCAATTTCCCCCGTGAACTACATCATTCTGGTAATAAGGCATAACGATAAACGTGTCTTGTTGAACAGTGCAGACCATTCAATACAACAAATCTCGGCACAAGATTAACTAAATTGCTAAATGCAAGACAATGACATTTGCAATTGACAAATGACAGAAAACAAATACGTATATTAGTTGTTGAAATAAATCAACAAGGCGGCACATCAAAATTAGATTTCAGGAACTTTTTCAAGTAGTAATTTATTTTTTACTTAACAATTCATATTTATTTTCGAAAAAGCTTTAGTGACGTTAATGTAGATTACAATACTATTATTATAATCTGTGCATTTTACATGCTGAAAGTACTTTCTGCAAATCCCCTCTGTGATAATTCATTACATTTTATCAATTTCAAAGAAGTTTTAACTTGTCAGATGTTGTAACAGTAAATCCTAGTTAAATTCAAAACTTCATAATTAGTAGTCGATTTTATTTCCTAGTATTACCTCAACCAATATAATCTGATTGCACTTTCTGTTAATAAACCAAAGCATTAAACTGATGGCGCATCATTAAATAGTAATGAGCGTGTTTATGTCGTATAGCTGCGGTGGGATCTTACAAGCACTTACAGGAAGGCAATCAATAAGTTAAATTGAAGTTGAATATAATCGTTGGTGTAGGTACCCTTCTAATGTACTAATTATAAAAACCCTTTAAAACGGATTTCTTGGCGATAATTACATTAATAAAGAAAACTTTTACGTCGGGATAAGGGCGAAATAAAAACCAATTACAAATTGAATATTGCTTTAATAAGCATTTGCTAAAAACTGGTCGTGATAAATTCCGTACTAATTTGCAGGAAGTAATTTTGTATTTTAAATGAAAGCATTAATATAAATGTAACAGTACTTTAAAGTTATTTTGGCAGATTAATCTTTCACGCTTCTCAGGGATGTTTCTCTTTCTACGGTGAGCATTTGGAGTTTTGTGATGAAAATTGCTTTTGACAATTAAGTAAATGAAAGAAAATAAAGCAAAATCGTTATTATACATTTCAAATATAAATTTCATTTTAAAAATCTTTTCTGAGATGAACGTGTAAACAACAAAATACTTAATTTTTACAAAAATTCCTTTCTCTTAAATATACATAACTTGCATTCTTCTTTGTAGGTTAGTTGTTCTTTTGACAATTCGACTGAGTCCGTTTTGGGTAAACATTTTTATGGAAAGTACTGTTTTCAGAGAGTTTGTACTCCCATTCATACTATCAATCTGGTAAGACAGTAGATCAAGAGCAAACAATTATTTTGTTTACTCTAAAGTCTAGCGTAAACTTGATGTAAAACCCATGGTAGATAATGTTAAGCGAGATTATAAGTCGGAAGAATTGTCATCTTAAACTTGATCTATTCTGATTCAGTTGTTCAATCATTTCTAAAATCATGAGGTCCGTGTTTGGACCTTTTGCAGCTTTTCATTTGTCATCCTTCAAAATCTGGAAAAGAAAGAAAAGTATAAAGCACAAGTTATTTTTAGTGTGTTTCTCTACTAATTGTTATAATCCATTTTCGAAATTCTCAGTTGCTATATTTTTCCCTTAAGACAAACAGTCAGCATTATCATCTGTAGGTGTTTAAGGCTTTTATGCAGATAAAAATTGGTTTTGTTTTGTTTCTTAGATTTTCTTATTAAAACACAAATAGTCATAGATTCAATGAGATTTTAATGCATAGACATGAATTCTGAACACCATGTACTATTTTTCTCTCCCATTGGATCTGAAAGGTTGGTATTATATTTCCAACTTAATTGTTGTTAATCAGAACTTTGTTTTATATTTCTTGGTGATATGGATGAACAGTGACATGTATCTCCACTCTTATCATTATCCATTCTAAAGTGTTTGTTCTTGGTTGAAGAGGAACTTTTAAGTGTCTATATAGATTAATCTTCAAGTGCGGTTTTTCCGATTCTGCGTTTCTGTGTTTTCCTATTCTTGTTATAAAAGTTTGTACTTTGGCACAGTCAACACGTTCTGTTGTGATGATACACTTCCATCATACTAATATAAGGTCATGATATACTAATATAAAGCAGGTCATCTAGTATGACCTTTTATCACAGCAACTAAGCATTGTGTATCACAAAATTATTGTTATTTACCCAATCTTTCCAACAGCAAAATATTTTTATCACACCGTGAAGGGTGTCCAGAGTTGCCAGCGCTTTTCGGAGCGACTACTGACTGATTGTACTTGCTACCTTGTTTATGTGACTAAATCTGATTCAGTCGTGTAAACACTTACGGTTAGATCACCCAGCAAAGGAGTTACGTTACTTAACTAAATAACAAAAATGAGAGTCAACCAATAATCCTTTGATGGGGTTGCTACTTTTCTAAAGAAAACGAATATAGGACTTTAGTTACTTCAATGGCCATGACAACGAGACGAAACATCGTTTGAAGTTCCGTACATCCGGATGGGATAAAGTGAAGTATCAATCGATCGGGCTTGATGAGATGGTCACAACGAACTCACTTTTAGATGACGCAACCATCGGGGTCAAAAGTTATGAGCATTTTTTTAAAGCGCCATTACCACCCATAGATTTTCAATGATTTTGCAATTTAGGTTAGGTTAGGTTAGTTTAGATTAGATTAGGTTAGGGACCAAGGAAGGTAACATTCCCAGATAAATGGAAAAAGGCAAGGATTATCAGAAAACAAGAAATTTAGGAATATCTGTTTAATAGACACCATGGCAAAGATCATGAAATCACTGATAAAAGAAAGAATAATGACGGAACTGGAAACAGAAGAGAAGCTTTCGGACAGACAATACGGTCTTTGAACTGCAAAATCGACCGTAGACCCTATGATCAGGATAAAAGAAATTAAGAAAATAAAAACAAAACCATACAGAAATAGAAAGTTCTGTGTCCTAATAACATTGGACATACAAAATGTTTTCAATACTGCCAGTTGGATAGGAATCATCGAAGAGATGGAAAGAAATTTTTTCAATGATTTTGCACTTGCGGTAGGAAAATTATCTATGAAGGAAGAGAGTACGAGTTAAGTTGCGGCATACCACAAGGCTCGGTGCTAGAGTCTGTCCTCTGGAACATATACTTCGACAGCATATTAACCGTTGAAGTTCCAGAGGACACAGAAATACTATGCTACGCCGATTAAACAGCCTTAATCGTTACGGCAAATATTAAGGAGACACCGGAAATCGAGGCAGAGAAAACGTACCTAAGCGTAAGTAGAGGTATTGCCAAAAAAGGCCTAAAAATCGCACACTAGAAGACACGGATGGTGATACCAAATGGGGGAAGAAGATTGAGAGAAATTGAAATAAATTGCGGAGGTATGACAATAAGAAACCAGGAACACATTAAATATTTACCTTTGCGTCATCTTCGACAAAAATTTAAGAATGACGCAAGACGTCGAATACATTGCAACCAAAACAGATAAAACAGTCATGGCCTTGAGCCGTCTAATGCCCAAGGTAGATGGGCATAGAGAAGGCAAGTGAAGAGTGCTAAGTGCTCCGGTCCGATCCGAGGGAATACAAACTGAAAAGTATACAAATCTCTTCGGAAAACTTCAACGAAAAATGGCAATAGCCGTAACATGCGTATACAGGACTGTTTCAGACTTGGCGGTGATCACTACAGCAGGTGTCGCCCCAATTGACCTGCTAATTAAGGAAAGGAGCAGGATATACTCAGACAAAAATAACAAAATCGATATACAAAAGGAGACATTAGAAAAATAGCGGCAAAAATGGCAACAATATGATAAGGCTGTATGGACAAAAACCCTAATAAACTACCTCAAAACATGGATAAAGAGGAAATATGGACATACTTCCTAACACAGTTCATGACAGGTTGTAGAAGCTTCGGGACTTATCTCAAACAAATAAAGAAAACAGAAGATGATGGCTGTAGCTACTGCGCAGAAACAAATGATTCGGAGCATGCGGTCCTAAAATGCGAAAGGTGGGCAGAAATAAGAAAGACAGTCTACCTAGACCTAGGGCTACAAGAGCTGCAACCCTCAAATATCATACATACTATCACATCGAAACCCAGAAACTGGGACAAAATTCATAATATGATAAGGATAGTCATGAAAGATAGCATTAATAAAGGTATCTAAATAGCAAGGGGTGACAACGCGTAAGATCTAGAAGCCGGTTGTGCCCAGAAGTAATGTCCAACGGGTCTTCCTGGTCTTAACACAAACCAGGCAGTGGAGGGTTTTTTAGTCCGTTGATTAGGTTAGGTTGGGTTGAGTTGGGTTAGGTTGAGCTGGGTTGGGTTGGGTTGGGTTGGGTTAGGTTAGGTTAGGTTGGGTTAGGTTAGGTTGGGTTAGTTTAGATTAGGTTAGGTTAAGTTAGGTTAGGTTAGATTAAGTTAGGTTAGGTTAGATTAAGTTAGGTTAGGTTAGGTTAGGTTAAGTTTTGTATACTTATATCATTAGATATCAAAAATGCATTCAACAAGGCCAGATGGGGAGGGATTGTTGAAAACCTAAGAGAAATAGGAATAAGCTCATACTTGATAAATATCATCGCCAGCTACCTAAGCGATAGGAAGGTGATATTCAGCGATAGGAGGCAACGAAGCATTTACTGCAGAGTCCTCTAACTTGGGGCCCACTTTGTGGAACGTGTACTTCTAGAAAGTAATCAACACAAGATTGCCCATAGAAGCAGAAATGATCTGCTACGTGGATGATACTACTCTGATCATAACCGGTCGGAGCATAGAAGAGCTAAAAAAAAGCAGAATTATCCTTACACAGAATTAAGGAGGAAATATAGAAAAAAGAACTTGAATTCGCAATACATAAGACGGAAATGACGATACTATACGGGGGTAGAAGACTAAGGAACCTAGAAATAAACTTTCTAGGAAGTATAATAGCAAGCAGGAAAAAAATTAAATACTTGGGGGCCTATTTTAATAGAAACACGAGCATGGCTGCCCATGTATATTACGCCACAAAGAAAGCGGAGAGAATAATAGAAGCTCTAGCTAGAATCATGCCTAGGACAAGAGACCCACTAGCAAGTAAAAGAAGAATCTTGAGTGGAGCGGGGCATCCCGGAAGTTCAGAGACAAGGAGGCCAATAAACAAGAGATGATAAACGAGGCAATAATAAAGTGGCAGGAACGATGGCAGGAAGAAAAACAAACCGCCAAATAGACTAGGAAAAGAAATACAACCATGGTACGACAAGAAACATGGAAATGTGGATTACTGGCTACGGAGCTTACCTAGACAAAATAAAAAAACGAGACAATGACCGATGTACAGCCTGCAACGTCAGGGATGATGCCGAGCACACCATCTTTTATTGCAGGAGATGGGACGCAAGAAGAACGGAACTAAAACAAGCTCGGAAGGGACATATTGATAATGTGATCGGCATCATGCTGGAACAAGAGGAATAGTGGAATACGATACAAGACATGATTAGAGAGATACTCCAAATCTAGGAAAGAGAAGATTAAATCCCAAATGCGAAAAATGGAAGTGTGCTTTCAAGATTAAGACGAAACAATGGCAAACAGCAAGAGCGCCAAACAACCTGCGCTCTTGTCACACTCCGCTCCGAAGTAATGCTAGCGCGGTTGTGGAGCAGGTTCAAGAAGCTTTATGTGGACAGGGGTATTTAGCGGGCCGCTAACCCCGCACTATCTGGCAAAGGTTAGGTTAGGTTAAAGATTCATGGAAACTCAAAAGCGTCTGTGGATGGTAGCGGCGATTTAGAGAAATGCTCATAACTTTCGACCCCAACGGTTGCCCTACTTGCAAGTAAGTTCGTTGTCAAGCCCGATCGATTTATATCCCACTTGACCCCCTCCGCGAGGTGCGGGTATACGGAACTCGAATCGAAACATCTGCTAAAACTGCATATGACATGTTCTGGCGTTCTATCTTCTTTTGTCAGGCTTGAACAGTTTATTTTTTGTATACGATTATTATCAATTGTCTAACTTGAATCATTAATACAATAGTCTATTGGTTCATTAATATGCTTCAATGAAAATCCATTAAATTTACTTCTTGCTATCGTGATCATTTCAGTCAAGAAATGTTTGATTATTTGTTTCCATGAGGTTCAGGTATATAAACAATAATTTACGTATTCGTTCATCTTACCACATTCTTTCGACAAAATATTACTTGATTTCGTGTACATAGCACTTTATGAGCAGATAAAATTAAGCTGCAAAGATGGAAAATGTGGTATCGAAGCTTTTACTACCGACAAAAGTTAAAAGTCCTTAAAAGGAAAGTAGTAAAGTAGCGATGCAATATCTTCAGTTTATTGTTTTTAATGATTCTTGGATTTCTTTTATAGCAACTAGAATTTACAATAGAATTTTCCCTTTTCAAATACGATGATTTATTAAAAGTATCAATAAAATTGATTAACAAATTATTATTATATAGTTATTTACTTCGCGCAATAAATTTATATTTGCACCTGTTTCACAATTTCAATTTACTATATAATAATAATCGAAAAGCTTAAAGTTTTGATATGCAGCATATATTTGATCGATTTAACCTTAGACAACAAATTTTACTGCACGAAAGTGCAGTATACTAGAAGCAAGTGCTGGCTTTGGTGCCCGAAAGCAATAAACCACCCGCTTTATTGTTTATGAATTCATATCACTGTTAGTTTGAATTTTACTACCAAAATCCAATTTTACTTAGATTGAAAAAAATTTATTTCCGTTTTAACTAATTCTCTTTCTTTTTTTCTTTTTATTTCAGGACATTTCCAGAGCCTTTTCCAGTAACTACCCAAAACATCTTTACGAAAAGCTGACACAAAGGAAAGAAAAAGCGGAATCGTGTCGTTTTAATCAATCACTATCGAATTATTATAAAGAATTGCCTACTTTGACCTATGGAGCAAATAATTTAATTGAATGTGCTGGTGATTGTATAGAAATAAATTTCGAGAGAAAATTAGGTAGACACATCATAGCTACAAGAAATATCGAGGTTGGAGATGTTATAGCAATAGAAAAACCCTTTTCTCAGATATTATTAAAGGAAAACTATCTAACTCACTGTTACAATTGCTTAAAACCTTGTCGTAATCTAATTCCGTGCGATAGCTGTTCATTAATTCTATTCTGTGGTGAAAATTGCAAAATAACTTCATGGAATTCTTGTCATAAATATGAATGTCCAATCTTGGCTAGTTTATTAGATTTGGAAGTCAATAAACTGACGCTGGTGGCATTGAAAATTTGCATGTCCGTCGAAAGCAGCACTAACGAATTTAATAAAGATGACACTCTAAAAGGGTCTCTTTATAAATCCCAAAATTACCACGAAATTCATAATTTAATTGCTAACACGGATGCACGAACCACATCAGACTTATTTGAAAGAGCAGTTACGGCCGCTATCATTTTCGAATTGCTGCAAAAACACACCCAATCTTTCAAACACGAAGGGGACGCACACAAGAAGAATATTTTTAAGGAGTTACTCTTACTTCATATGCAAACTGGTCCATCAAATTTCCATGAAATATCAGAACTCGTTAGAACCAATGAGAATTTTTACGAGGTCGAGGAAATTGGTGCCGGAGCATATGCGTTCCTGAGTTTACTTAATCACTCTTGTTGTCCTAATGTGGTAAGACACTGTTGTGGAAGCTCCATTGTTCTAAGAGCGTTAAGACCTATTTTAAAGGGAGAACAGCTGTTCGATAACTATGGGTAATTATCATTTTAATTCATTGTTTTGCATAGTTTTGTGTCTTTGGCTAGAATTTATAGATAGGAAGGGTAGAGCTGGAATTAAGAAACGAACACATTTAAACAATTCAACCAAATTGAATTTTGCTTGCGCCTATTATAACGAGTGTAATTTGTTTTAATGTACTTAAATGAGATTTTTGGGTGTGAGCTTTTATTAAAATGTGTAAAAAGGTCAATAATAACAGAACTGAGAAATATGCATCGTTTTTTTGTCGAAAGGCATTAAAATAGCGCATTTCTGATTATGCAGGAAAATAAATAGCAGTAAAAAGGATATCAAAAAAATGTAGTCCTTTTTGAAAAGCTTTTTTTAGAAATCGGTCATTGTTTACTCTTACAATTTGAATTTTGCTAGCAAATTGTACATTAGTAACCTTGAAGTTGTAAGCTGCAAAATTTAATGCTTTTCGGCATAAAATGAAATAATTAAAATTGGTTGTGGTGCTCTAAATATTTTTAACAAGATGTAGTATTAAGTGGGCGCTTTTTGAACCTATGCAAGATAGGTGGCGCTAGTGTAGCAATGTTATGATTTCTTTTAGGCAGTTGCATTTACTAATTAGAAGAAATAATCACCTTTAAATAATAAAATCGCAATAACAAATAGATATAGCAGATGACTTCCTATTTTTCATTTTGGTATAAACTGTTATAAAATAATTATTTAAGTGTTTTTAGCAAACCTTCAATTTGAAATACTGTCATTATATTACTGAAATGACTGAAATAAAATACAATTTTGCTTTACATAAGTTTACACATTTTAAATTAACGAGGTTGCCTTAATTGTAAAGATGATAAAATGAAAATAACCTTGATCTCTTAAGAACTACGGAGGGTCTCCTCAACATCTACCAATTTTTTAATGAAAGTGATGAGTTCAAAATTTTTGTTCTCAGAATTTTCCTCAATAATCAAGCCGATTTGGTCGAACTAGATCCAACTGTATGGTTATTACTTTCTATACTTTTTCTTACACGATCTACTAAACTATATATTCGAGATTGGCAAGACCAGCTTCTTGATTCTCAGAAACAAAAAAAAGCTATTTTTTAATATTTATGTGGATAGTCTGTCTGAACCTTGACCAAAATATGTCCCTAATCCATTTCCATAGGATTCTTTAATAATGTCACCACTCACTAGTTTATGACAGAGTTTGCTACTTCTTGTTCTGGTTTTGTTTGTGTGTTTTAGTTTATTTTGTATTGTGTATACTGAATTCTGTCTCTTTTCCAACTTCATTTTGTTTTCTCTCTGATTTTGCGGATTTCGTTTAGAGACTACCCTTCTATCTTCTTTCAGATTGTACAGATTTTGTTTCTACCTACTCTCTTTTTTCCCCTTCTCGGATTCCGTTCGAACATTGTAAAACTCTCACTAGAGATTAATTGTCTTAATTCTGTGCTTATCGTTCACTTTGATGCGTCAAAATACCAGAACCTTTGGTTAGATTTCCGAATTACTTATCTCCACTCTAATTATTCAGTGCTATCCGCGAGGCAACTTTTAAGATACGTAAGAAACTAATTCCTCTATCAGATTTGTTCTAGTTAAAAAAAATATATCAAATAGAATAGCAAAGAATTCAAGATTTGTAGGACCCAAATTAACAAATCCTTTACTGGAGTCAAAGGTCACAAATTAGTTGTAAAGTTATAAAGAGTCGGGCATCTTTGCGGTATCACGAGTGTAGAATTACAGATTAATGCGAATTCGCAAGTTTTGGTATGATGATGGTTTCCTAGATTTTTACGGACTTCCAGGCTCTTTCGAATCCTTAGATTTTTGTAATCCTTGGAGTGCTAGGGGACCTCCTTGAGGAGTCTTGCACTCTTGAGTATGTTTGGGTTCTTGCAGACCTGGTTCTATTATTGCGAACTAGCGTAGGGTATTGATGGTTCCGGTGCACATAGGGGTATTTGACCAAAAAATTTGGACAAAATTATTTTTTGATCCAAAACAACTGAGAACAGTATAATTAACTCTTTTATGTTCAGTAATGCTACTAAAGACAATAGGTTCGTAAATAAAGCGACATAATTTAGAAAAAATATATATTTATTTAAAAAAAACCGCTAAAAAATTATTCATCTGGTGATGACATCCACGGTTCATCCGAAGACTCTTCTGCCGCTTCTACGAGGTTTTCATCATCAGATGAAACTGCTTCAGTCACCGTATCAGCAGGTAAAAACATTTCGACAGTTTCTTTAAGGAATAGTTTTGTCGTTTTCTTTGGAGTAGGCCTCGCACCAGTTATTACGGGATCCGAGCTCAGTAGTAGCCTATTTATGACTTCGAGATTGCAGGACTCTCTGCTGAATTTTCGGGCAAAATCTTGTCGATATAAG
>VTPC01088811.1:0-15026 GCA_011009095.1 Ignelater luminosus
TTCGATGCTTCTCTCTAATCTTTAAATAACCTTAGAGTTTCTTAGATAGAATTTATCGATGATTTTACTTTAGGTTTTAAAACATAGTACTATAGTATAATTTTAGAGTATAAATTACTTTTTTTTAATTAACCGTATTTATTTGTTTGTTCTGCTTTTCATTAAATACCGTAATCCTGATATTATTTAATATAATCGGAAACTATTTCTTAATAAAATACCTTGTAATAAACATTTCCATATAATGCAATAATTTCGTGTTTTCTAAATAATAACACAACGAATAGTAACATATTATGGTATATATCCTTAACCATCTACGATTCATTCATATATTGTAAGATAAGAAACACGATTTCAAAATTTTTACAAAAACATTTTTCTTTTAAAACTGCAGATTCCGAGAAATGTTTGGTAGTTTTCGATAGTAAAGCGTGTTTTAACGCGTTACGAGATAAGACGGTAGAATGTAGAAATTCTAAGAAACAATGATGATATAGAAAAAATACTTGGTAAGAGGAAAATCAGACACATAAGAGAATGAAGCGTATGTCTGTTTGATAATTTTGTATAGTGATTAAATAAAGCAATTGCGTCAAGTTTATTATTAGTACAAATCGCACAAAGTATCCAATTCACTGCCGATGGCGGAGAATAACATATAATACTATGCCTTAATATTTCGAAACCCATTTATACTAATGAAGTCTTTGGTCGAAAATTAATCTCACGTCTGCAAAATTTAGTTAATAGTTAGTTAAGAATCAAAACACTACTTAGCAGTAACTTTTTCCACAAAATTATATAAATATTTATTCTTAACCAACTTAGACAATTTAGTTTTATTCGGATTAAGTAGGCATTTGTGAAAACGTTCTCTATACTCAAGTTTGTTACGTTCATTTTTTTTATGAACCTAACGTGGGTCTTTATCCTCACTAACTCCGGTTATCTTCACCGGTTGTCATCTACTAACTTTAATCTATCTCACCGTTCTTATAAAAATTCTTACGAAAATATATACTTTTAGACCACCTTATATATCATTGAAATGAAATTTCTAATAAATTTGTTGGTATTAAATTTATGTTCCACGTGGGAATTTTCTTTGTATTAAAAATCTTATGAATTATTTCGTTGTAATTACTCTGGAATGACCAGGATTGATCTTATTCTGTTATCTATAGTTATCTCTAGTTGTCAGATGTATTTTAAGCAACTTCTTTTGCTTTTGTAGAATTAATTTCTGCTTGTTTGTATGATTTCTTTCGTTTAATAATCCTGTTTAACATTTATTTGTTTTCAGCTATTTAACCGAGATTATCTTTTATCGCTCCGTCAGCTATTGAGTAACTATTAGATTCAGGATTGATTGTATCAGTTTTATTTAATTTAGGGCTATTTGCAGGCGACTTTTTCTGAGATTTTGATACAGTAGCCTTCTTTCTAAATTCCCTATTTACTTATTAGGTTTTAAACCAATTTCCGGTATTCCTTATTAGGGTTTCTATTGTTTTCATTGATATATTGCCGTTATCTTATAGGAATGCGTGTTAGCTGGAGATTATTTTTCCGAAGGTTAGAGTTTTCTTTGTAATTTTTGGACCAATCCGCAGTCGCCAAATATTCCTTTGGGGTCTTCTGACTGAAATTTTGAATGATCATTGGTTGGAGATTGTGCATCTGCCGGCAGAATCTCACTTCGAATTGAGACGGGGGTCAGTTTTAAGAACTCGCCTTGTGGGAGACTGACGTGCTGTTCAGTGTCCATTGTACGGTTCTGACCGTTTATTTTATTTTCCCTATTTTGTGGGGAAGTGATTAGTTTTTTTGCGGGTCTGTGCATGCACTCCCTTGTGGACCTTTTTTATTAACTTTGGACCTTTTCACTTTTGTGGATTTTATTAAGAAGCTTCAAATACACTGAAGATATGTTGATCTGTCTTGTTTTCTTTTTTTTTGCTCTATTCTCACTGTTTGCGTGTCTTCCATAGCTTCTTTGGGGGGGAGCCCGCAGTGCCCTCTGTTTTTTTGGGAAAGTCTTCATCCCTTGGAGTGAACCGGTAGCTTCCTAAAGAGGATCAGCTTGCTGGAGGTGTCAGCGCTCTTAGGAGTTTTCTCGGAACGTGGATCGCCTGAACAAACCTTGTTCACCTGTATGTTTCCCTTCAGTCATTAGAATTGAGTCGCCTGTAGTTTAGTAAATTACTTGTAAACAATTTTTTTCATTTGTCTTATTAAACTGTTCCACTTTAATTATGGTATTTAATTTTTTGCTTTACAATTTATTTCGGCGCTCTGAAAAGTTTCCAGTTAATTTTGAAAGTTTTGAAAACTTCATTTCATGAAATGATTATGCGAATAAAAATAGGGAATTTCCGGGCAATTAATTAGAAAATAATAACGTAGCTGGCATCGCACGTTACGCACGAAACAAAGTACATATTCGATCGGATGAGATCTATGAGTACAATGGGCCCTATACTCTTAAAATGCTTATAAGCTTTTTGAAAAAAATTGCATAGAGGATGCTTCTGTAAAAGCCTGAAAGGTACCTGGCACCTCAGTGGTAAAAGACAAGAAACTTGTAAATTATCAATAATTTTTAATTTGCCTTGGATTGATTGGCCTCACCCGTGCGATAAAAGGTTAAAAAATGACAAAAATACTATCTGGGTTGTACAACAGTTAGGTACTTAAGAAAGATCAGCTCATGGACTCAGTAATGACATTAAGGTAGCTTTTTTCTTTTGCAACAGAAATTAGAAAGAAATTTTTTACTTTATAGTGCAAGTTTGTTTATTATTGATGATCAGAGTTTCTTAAATGAAGACTACCTAAATTAACAATTCTTTTACTGCAGAAATCGAAAAGCAATTTTTATCATTCAAGATACTAAATTTTCCTATTGATGACTGATGTAGTGCAAGATATTCTTATCTACTGAATTGATTCAATCATTAAAGAATAACTAAAAGATGCAAAAAGTATTAATCTAAATCAGCAAATGCAACTTATACGAGAGTGGTCTGAAAAATTTCCGACCTAACAAAGATACAAGACATTTTTTCTAAAACTTTTTTTTATTTTTCAACATAGTCTCCTTGTAACTCTACACACTTCTCCCAGCGATGCTCCCATCTCTGTAACCCGTCCAAATAGTACTCTGCATTTTTCTCTGCAAAATAATTGTTCACGAAGGTTATTGCCTTTTCATTTGACGAAAATCTTTGTCCTCCGAGCGTAATTTTTAGATGAGGGAACAAAAAGAAGTCGCTTGGGGCTAGATCTGGTGAGTAAGGCGGATGGTCAAGCAGTTCAAACCGTAATTCGTGGATTTTCGCCATGGCAACCGCTGAGGTGTGAGACGGTGTGTTGTCTTGGTGAAACAGGATTTTCTTTTTCTGCAAATGTGGCCGTTTTTTCGCAAGTTCTGCCTTCAGCTTGTCAAGTAATGATGCATAGTATGCTCCTGTAATGGTTTTTCCTTTTTGAAGATAATCGATTCAAATAACTCGATGACTATCCCAAAAGACAGTCGCCATCACTTTCCCAGCCGAAAAAACAGTTTTTGCTTTTTTTGGAGCCGGTGCCCCTTTGCAGTCCACTGTTTGGACTGTATTTTTGTTTCGGGCGTATAATGGTGTATTCAAGTTTCATCTACAGTAATTAATCGGCGCCAAAACTCGGATTTATTTCGCCTAAACTGCGCCAAAAGAGCGTTGGAAATATTCATTCGAACACGTTTTTGGTCTAATGTGAGCAAACGCGGCACCCAACTCGCGGACAGCTTTCTCATGCCTAAATGTTGATTTAATATGTGACAAACACGTTCTTTTGACATGTTCATAACCTCTGCTATCTCTCTCACTTTAATTCGGCGGCCGTCTAGCACCATTTGGTGAACTTTGGCGATGTTTTCGTCGGTAGTTGCAGTTTTTGGACGTCTCGAACGTTCATCGTCTCCCAAGCTCTTACGGCCACGTTTAAATTCAGCAGCCCAAAATTTTCCTGTGGTAAATGATGGTGCAGAGTCCCCATACACAGAATCCAACTCATCTTTTATTTGCGAAGGCGTATTGCCTTTCAAAAACAAATATTTAATGACAGCTCGATACTCGATTTTGTCCATTTTCACAAAAAAACTCACATAAACTCATTCAAACGACTGTTGCATAAAAACTGCGCGTCTAAAATGGCTGAAACTTTGGTGAGCAACTGTCAACAGAGGAACAACGAAATTCAGTAGCTTTTATTTACGAGTGCTGCCATCTTCACGTTGAGGTCGGAAACTTTTCAGACCACCCTCGTACACAAAAATTCAAAGACTTGGCAGGGGTTTAGTTTAAAACTCCAAGTTGCAACGTGTCAACATTACTCGATTCATCTATACACAACCAATATGTCTAGCATCCCTTGTAACGGTCACTTTTCGTTACCGTTCCATGTGTTAAGTTCAATGGTGCTTTCGGCGTTCTTGAAATTATTTCTTTGAAGTTTGTCTCTTTGAGAAAGATGCTTTTATACCGCTGAGTTTATCCTGAAATGTTGCCTAATTCTGGGTAGCTTCAATAAGATTGGAATCAATCAATCTGATCGAGCGCTAGGTAAGCACTTGAACTGAAAGTTCCGCGGAGCGTCAGTGTTCGTGAATTTCGAATACCTGAATGTTTTTGAGAGTTGCAACAAGCTTCATCTCTGCGAGGGTAAGAGGAAGGTGTCTTTGTTTCTTTTAGGTATCATACGTGATGTTTGATCCTATTTAGCTTGTCGCGGAATCTGGAATTTTGATTGGGCTAATTGCTGTCAATTTAAGAAGGCATTCGCAGCTTTCGTCACTTCGAGGCTATGTTCCGATGCTGCTTGTTAAATTCGGATCTTTATTCGCCTGCAAGGAGGGTGTTTGTTGAACTATCTGCTCTGATGGTGCTTGGTTAACCTACCAAGCAAGCTTAGCGCTATAAATGTATTTGTTGGGAATCTGTGATTATGCACTTAAAGACTATCCAGATCTTAATTGCTAAATATTAGAAGTTAAAAACTAAAAAAATAAATTTAGTCCAGGAGGACTTTTGTAAATCGTTTAATTTGTTATTGTTTTAAAATTATTTAGCTTTGTTTTTTTTCCAAGAGAAATTTTCGGTACTTAGGAAGCGAGGGTTAAGTGGGGTTTTGTATGTTTCGTTGCAGATTTGTTTCTCCGATTTCAGCTTTTGTACAGCGTTGTAAAGAATTTGTAGGTCTGGGTCGTGGCAAGTCTATCTTTTAATTTCCTTAACTGCCGTCCCTTAAAATTATTTTACTTGCTTAAATTCTTGTTTTGGTAATTAAAAATGTTCTCTCTATTTTATCAAGTTTTACTAATAAATCTTTAATAATAAATATTTTTATAACATTTTTATGAATGCGTTAAGTGATAATTTTTTTTGTCAATTCCAAACATCAAGATTAAATATCTTTTTCTCGGTTTAAATATTTCTAATTAGATTTTTGGATTTATGGTTGAATATGTAAATTTTTGATTGTTCAAGATTTTAGTAACTTTTGGATTTTTTTATTTAAAAATTCATTATTGCTGTTCGGGGTATTATACAGATTTTATTGGTGGTAATTTTTATTGCTATTATTTAAAGATTTGTTGTATGTAAATTATTATAGCCTACATAATTGCATATTGTTACTGCTGTTTCCTTGAGAACTTGAATATATATCTAAATCAAATTTCGTATGTGTTTTATTGTATGTATAACTCCTTCTTATCTGCCTCAAGGCTACCCACTGAGTTTAGCCAGCCTAGGACCTATGAATCCAAGTTAAACTATAGTCTAAATCAAATAAGAATAAAGCGAAGGAAATGATAGGAACAGCTTGACCTTCATCCTCATTGGTTAATAAACGAGTCCGTTTTACACAACTTTAACATACTGATTTTATTGAATACCGTGTTACCAGATGTACGAAAGTAAATTACTTAGTTACATAAAAAAATGTTTTATGATATACGTATATCTGATAAAACAATTTTTTAGTAATGTTTATAACTGAAAAATATATAACGTACTTTTCATAAATGCCTTAAAAATAGATGATAAGACAAACCTAAAAGAAACGGAGACGTGACAACGTTGGCTTTTGTGAAGTTGTAATATAACCACACTTTTTTCTTCTTGCTTGGTTAGGGTCGGTTAGCCTGTTATTCTAATTTTGTCATTTTACATCTTTTTTTGGTATTGCTGTTATTCTTTTATTTATATTAAAATAGTTCTTTTAAGAGCTCATTAAACTCAGCGTATCGTTATACAAGTAATTATAATTTGAATTAAACAACCTAATGATCAAAATATCAATGCAATATTTCAGGTTATATTTGCGATTATGGCTGAAGTTTTCAAAAATGCTAAAGGAAAACACGTAAAAAGTGGTCAGAGACTTATGGCTTACAATGTCTATTTAAAACATTTACAAAACAACAGTAAGACTTGGTCAGTCAAGCAAACATCGGCTGAAGTTGGGATCGGACAGAATACGATGTGGAATATAATTAAACAAATGGAAGCTTCTGGATTGGTACGATCTCCTAAGAAAACTAGGGAATCAAAAACATGTTTTCAGAAACTTGAAGACTTCGAGAAATCTGCCGTACGAAGACATGTACATTGTTTTTATTTTCGAAATGAAGTTCCAACTGTAGGAAAAATACTACAAGCTGTTAACGAAGACGATTCATTACCAGATTTTAGTTATTCAACATTATATAGAACGTTATTAAAATTAGGATTCAAATATGATAAACGAACAAGAAAAACGATTTTGATTGAAAAGCCAACTCTTTTTTTGTGGAGAAGAAAATATTTAACTGCTATTAAACAATACCGAGAAGAAGGAAGAACGATTTATTACACAGATGAAACATGGGTTAATGCAGGACATGTGGGAAGCAAAGTTTGGCATGATACTACCATTAAAACTGCCAGACAAGCATTATTTGAAGGCCTTTCAACTGGAATCAAAGATCCATCAGGCAAAGGAAAGAGGCTAATAGTTGTTCACATCGGTAGTGAATCTGGCTTTGTTGATGGAGGACTTCTAACTTTTGAATCCAAAAAGACAGGTGAGAACTGTATTGTTTTTGTATGTTTTTCATTACAATGAATTATTTGAATGTTTGTAGGTGATTATCATCAAGACATGAATGGAGATGTTTTTAAATTGTGGTTGGAAGGGATCCTACCTAAATTAGAACCTTATTCGGTCATTGTAATGGACAACGCCCCTTATCATAGTGTTAAAGCTGATAAAGTACCCACTCGGAATTGGAGAAAAGATCAAATTATTGATTGGCTTCATGGCAAGGAAATTACACCAGGAGATAATTTATTGAAATTGCAATTATTAGAATTGGTAAAACAGTATGTGTTATCGCATCCAACACCATATGTTATCGATGAACTTATTAAAAAGAGTGGAAGATTAATTTTAAGATTCCCACCGTATCACTGTAATCTGAATCCTATTGAGCTAGTATGGGCTCAAGTTAAGCAACATGTTGCTGTTAATAATCGAACGTACTCTATCGAAGAGGTAAAGCAACTCTTATGTGATGGAATTGCTGGTGTAACCGCAGAAAAGTGGAATGATTGTGTCAATCATGTAATACGTGAAGAAAATCATATGTGGGATTTAGACGGAATAACAGAACAAGTGGTTGAGAAAATTGTAATTAATTTACAGTCGGAGAGTTCTAGCGAGGGGGATTCTGCTGACGATGATATGGAGGTAGAGTGATTACCAGAAATATAAATACACAAACAGCAAAATGGATGCACTAGTGTTATATACAGTACCTACAACTCATGCTCCTTAATTAAAATATGTTTTGTAATTATTGAATTGACTTGTACTACAGGCTTTTTACCTTTTTGTTTATGTAAAAACTAAATAAATAAACATTTACATGTTAACTCGTAACTTCCTTTGCTTCGTAAGAGGTATATACTTATGAGGTTATTCATTATACTTTGTCATTATAAAAATCTACTATTTCATTTATTCATAGTTCGTCAGCTACTGGTTTCTAATTTTTATACATATTCTTGAACAAACTATTAGAAAGCAATTTCAAATTTGGCGCCCTTTTCGAACACTTTAGCTGCTCAAATCTGCCTTGCACCGCAGTGCCACCTACTTTATTCTTATTTGATTTAGACTATAGAGTAAATTATTTTGTAACGCGAGGTTACATTACACACTTCATAACAAAATTGACTTTAAAATCATAATCAAAAACTAATTTGCAATGACATTAAGTAGTGTTCTTATTTTAAAGAAGAATTTTAAATTGCCTTCATCAAAATAAAATTGTTTTTGACTTTAGGGTTTTTGAAGGGTAAATTGACAGGTAAGCCTTTGATTATACTCCTAAATTGGGTAGCTTCCAACTTTTAGAGTTGACCTGCATCATAAATTAGGATTATCTTCCCTTGAGTAATAATCAAACACATTTATAATAGGCATTCATTAATTAAGCAACTTCAAAATTGAGAAAGCAGAACCTAGTAGTTTACCATATTCAATTGTCAGTAAATACTGACATAAATAATATCTTTTAGAGATACAATTTAACATGGATTTAATTTACGAGAGTAAATTCATTTTAAATAATTCTGTTAAAAACCTTAATTCTAATTTTGTAATAATAATCGGGTTCCATGTATTGTTTATTATATTTGGTTGACGTTCGATACATCCATAAATTATTATCAGGTGTTGTAGAATTCATAGGAATTATGTTGATTAAATTCCGTTATTATAGCGTCAAAATAACAAAAGTGATTTATTTACACAGTTTCCATGATATATTTACGAATATTTAAATTTATGTTTCAATTCATTTTCGAGGTTGAAACAACGCAAATCTGAATTGGAAAAATTTTTATTTCGGACCAAGAAGTGTAATATTATGAATAAGAGTGTAAGGAAAATGAGGGGTCGTGTCTTGTAAAGGGAACGTTAATATATAGCACATATATTTCTTGGCGAAATTATATTCCCCCAGAGAGTTTTCTTTTGTCTTGTATGCTACTTTTAGAATTTATGAAATGTTGTACTTTGCTTTACTGTGTTGGTCTTTTATATGTTACTTTGTCCTTACCATAGAAAAAAGGGCAACCAGCATAACATAAAGGCTCCCATTATTATTCCTAAAGTTCTCGCTGCTTTGTGCTCTGCTCTCCAACTTTTTGATTGCTGTCGTATAGTTGATGTTCCTGAAAAAAAAAAGAATTTGAAAATTAGAATTGCATTTACTACAGATTTAATATATTGTATTGTCAATTTAAAATATGTACGTGGGAGGGCAGAGAAAACTGATATAAACTTGGTGCCTGTTTATGTAGAATATATTAGATTTCACATAAGTGGTTGCAATCAATTTCTTGTTATTACTTTCTGAACTTTGCCCTTTAATGTAAGTTTAATTTTGAACACCAAGGTGTTATTTACATAAAAAACTAATATCATCCTATTTATAAAATCATTAAAGTATAAAGAATCACTAATGCAAAAAAGCCATAAAATCGTTTTCTTTTTAATAATTCAGCTTTCCTTTCAGAAACCGTGGAAAATTCAAAATGTTTTTACTACCATCACAAAATACAAGAGTGATGAGACAGTTTCATATATTTCAATTTTATGTCTTCATAGTAAGAGTCAAAGAAAAAGGAATTTATTTTCCTTTCGGAGCAGAAAATAAAGAAAAATCAGAAAAATAGGTCAAAAGAGAGACTAATAGTGAGCATTAACGTTGAACAACTTGATCTTGATAGATGTTAATATTTCATGATCTTACACGAAAATATCCAGCTGCTGAACAACAAAATATCATCATTCTCTTGTAAAAGTTGTCTACCCTCATTCCCACCATTTCTACGGCCTTCTGCCTGTCAATTAGCTTGACATTTACCCAAACTTTATCGAATTTACTCACACTTTTGCAAAATTTCAATGACGCGTAGCCTCATTTACTATTTCCGTTCATGATAATAATTTTACGCTTTTTCAAATTAAAAATGGACGTCTGGATTTAACTTTAAACAGTTTTGTTTACGATCTATTGTTAGGTTGTTTTTGCGTAATTAATAATTCTCCTAAACATGGTAAACTCCAGGGAACTATTAATACCAAGTAGTTGGAATTAGCGATAAATTAACATAGAAACTGCTGGAATATTTTACCTAAGCCCGAGGTTGAAGGAATGTTTGACATAGTTTTAATACCTTAGCGTAACCAGTAGATCCTAAAATAGAGCTTTTTTATTTTGCTTCTACTCAAATATTCATGAAGAGAGTTTTATGAAATTTTTAATTATTGTATTTCATGTCACGTTGAAATAATTCTTTTTCTTGGTCTTTCGGGAATTTTCCATTCATGAGTAGAGTAGTAAAAAATCACATTTCAATCGGTTTTCCATTTGCGTGGAAAGTTTACTACTTTTGATTAAAAAAGCAATTTATTGATATAATGTAGAATTAAAAGTGTTATTCATAGAGTTTATATTTAAAAGAATAATATAATAGGTAAAGGTTGTATGAATAACTAAATGAATTTTTTCATTTTAAAAATTTATTTTTATTTAGTGGTGTTTACATATTTAAATATTTATTTACCTCAAGAGAATTACATTTGAAATTTCAACAGCTGTGCGTTTTTCACATAACGGGTGTCTTAAAGTAATGAGAATTTCTACTTTTACATAAATAAAATTAGTAGTATTAAGACAGTTAAATGATTTTTAATAATGCAAAGATAGATACATAATAATTCATTAAGTTGAGAAAGGACTTTCATATTTAATTTTTTATAGCTTGCTTCCAACCATATTCATCGTGTCTTAAACAACATGCACATTTATGTTTTTCAATTGCCTTTGTATTCTGATCTTCAATTATGAATTGATTAACTTTCCCATTGTTTTGGGATGTATTTCGGTGCTTTTTATTTCTCAAAATGTTGTAGATTGCCTTGTGTTTTAAAAAATTCCGAATTGACTCGACTTGAGAAGCCTCAATCTTGTATTTAGCACTTCTTCCGACCTTTCTTTGCTCTTGCAACTAGTTATTTATGCATTTAGGGAGTAAAGTGTCGTTTTAATCCCAAGATTTTAAGTATTTTCAATCAAAAGATTAACAAACTGTCTTGCGATGCATACGAAATTCTTCTTACAACTGATTTGATCCAGTATTGGGAATTGCTATTTGAGCTGTTTGGGCTTGTGATGTCTTCTAAATCTTTAGGTCCTAGCCACATATAAAATATTTTGCTTAATACAAATCATCTATTCGTGTTGTTAATAATGTTACGTAGACAAGGGATATGGAAGGACAGTTCAGTAACTGGATCCAGATGCATCTATTAAAGTAAAGTACAAGCAAACAAAAGTAAAATATGTAACAGCTTAGTAGTTAGTAGTTAAGTTATCAAATATCAAGTGAATTCCTATGCTTGGAAACGTCAAATCATTATTATTGCTCTGACACCTTTTGAGCCAAGAAAGAAGATAGATTTGGAATTTGGGCAGGGAAACAGTACGGCAACTACATGAAATCATATAATTAGGAAATAAAAGGTACGTCTGATCCTCATTCCTTGAACGAGTTCAACACGGCCTCCAAGAGTAGAACGAATCACGCAGAGTGTACCTGCTCCTATTACAAAACAAAGAAAAGCTAACGGGTTTTATTGTGCCGTTGGAGGCTGCTTTAGAAACTCAAAAGCTTCTTTTTAGCCAAAAATGGGGAATTTTGGAAACGGTGTTACCATGGTGTGAATAAAACCGTAAAACCGTAATACCTTAGTGTCTTTCTGAATATAATCTAGAGCTTTATTCTGTAAAGAGCTGAATCTCGATATCTGTGAAAGCGACTACGAATTACGAAATAGCACCTATGGAAATGCAATAGAAGCTATCCTATGATGTACCATCTAAGAAAAAGTTGTCGAAACATTATTTACCAATGAAACAGAAAACTCATTGCCACATAACATACTTCAGACACAAGTCGATCTGTTTCCTCTGAAAGAATTTAAAACAGCAACCAGGAACATGAAAAGCAGCAAGGGTACAGGATTCAAAAAATCCTCCCAGAAGCAATACACTGCTAACAACGCAGACCATTCTTCATACTTGGAAAATTATCAAGATATATCAATATGGAACTCGAGTGCAAGATGGATGAAAACGATGGATAAGAACCCTCAAAACAGCCGTTCTACGCTGCAGGTGCTGGATAAGGTAAGTACCATTATTCAAAAATGTAGAAAGCAGTGGTGCATGCTAGTAATTGAAGACATTCAAAACGTATTAAGCTCGGTGGCCTGAGACCTAATTCTTGACAAATTCAAAAGAAAAAAATTAAAATTGCGGACTACCTTAGTAATAGATCAGAATAGCCAAACAGGAAAAAATACATACTATAAGCGCAGGTGACCCATAGGGGACCCACGCTACGTCGATGTACTAAGACTGCCAGCAAGAACCAAGATTAAGTTTTGCCAATGATCTGGCGTTCATACTGCTAGCAATCAATAGCGATACGTTGATGGTGAATGTAGATGGAAGCCTGAATTGGATAACGTACTGTAGAAACGCTCTGGAGAAAGTTGAGGAAATCATGCTGAAAGGCGAAAGGCAATGAAACGATATACAATTTCACATAAATAATACAATAATGAAGCCTAGTGTTGACATACTGGAAACATTCTGCAGCCATATAGGCAAAGGAGAAAGAAGATAGACCATCCAGACTTAAGCAACTGTTGCCAAATATAAGAGGGACAAGCAGCACAAATTATAACTGCAATAGTACGCATAAACCTACTTGAGAGAGAGAGAAAGAGAGAAATCAAAGTTATTTCCCCGCCGAAGGTGGGAGGCCGTTCTAAGCTCTTTCGAGCTACTTTAGCCAATATGATTTTGATTTTGTATGGGACGCGACGTATATTACGGTCGGCTCACGCTTCCTTCGGCACGGACGCTTCTCAGATGTTAGTTGGCAGCAACTTTCACGATTGTGGTAGTCTGAGGCCTGGATGGTTTTGGCTTCTGTTTGTTGAAGGGTGTAGCGGCGGCGGCGATGGTTGATGTTAGGTGCTGATGTTTATTGCTGTGTAAAAGAAGTAAGCAACGTATATCGAAGAGTTGGTGCTGTATTTGAATTAGGAATAAGAATTGCATTATGGATTTGAATTGGGGAAAATTTATTAATTTTGATTTTGAAATGTAAAATTGAATTGTAAAATTGAATTATGAATTTGAATTATAAATTGAAATTTTGAATTCGTAATGTGAATTTAATTATGAATTTATACTTGAAATTAAATTTTAAATATTGAGAAGGTCGGCGCCCCGTGGAAAATACTGCTTCGGCATTTGCTTTCACCACTCGGGAAAACCAGGGAAAAATCCTAGTGAGAGCAGGCGGCCCGGGAGTGACCCGGATCTTCCGAATGCGGACGCAGCTCTGGAAACGCTAACTACGCCGCTCAATAATGCACTGGTGATGGTCAACTGGGGGGAGATGTCCTAGACCTGGATGGAGGCTGGCTGGACTTGGATGGAGGCTGACTTCTCGACTTCTAACCTCTCCACGAAGCCATGACTTTCTTGACAGAGGAACCGACAGCGGTCAGCATGTCCATGAGATCAGAGGCCTCGCAGAGGTGCCAGCCAAGCGATTGCAGGGCCTTGAAGAAAGCTTCGAAGCCGAGACCGGATCGCCGGACTGGTGCGGTTGGCACGCGCTTTTTGCCGGATGTGAGGTTGACAGCCGGATAGTCGGCTGATGGTGTTGGGCGATCCCGGTTTGTGTCGGCTATGAACCGCGCTCCCGGGGACCGCATGTTGTCGGAGGACGCGCTTGTTACTCGGAGATACCGGGAGCACCCCTTGTAATTAGCCATATGTGGGCCGCCACAGTTGATACATGTGGCGGGCGTCTCACGAGACTTCACGCAGTTCGTGGTACATCTCCTCTGGGCGTGATCGTAGCGTTAGCATCGATGACATTGGCTGGTCGACAACTTCTTGTTAGGGATCTCGGCGGTAATCTTGAAGCCGAATAGCTCTTTGGCTCGGAAAATCTCTTGAGCGTCGGCGGTCCTGTCCTATCCAGGCCTCGGTGCATCCGGTGGGCCGAGACGACGGAAAAACCTCTTCTTGCAAGTTCTTCTCTTACCTCTTCCACGGTGATGGTTTCGGAAATCCCCCTGAGAACTGTCTTGATGGGCTTCTCGTCGGCCAGGAGGTACGTGTGGTAGGGATCGTCTTCTTGTCAAGAAGCTTCCGGATTTCTTGGAAGTCCCACACCGTCGCCGGTTGAAGCACAATTCCGTCACGCAGGTTTTTAGCCTTTGTGACGACGAGTCTCAACCGTGTGAGTTCTTTGCGTGAAGGATTATAGAGGCATTCTTGGGAGACACGTGACGGGGCCTCCGTGCAGTACGGCGTCGCTCTCGATTGTAAGAGCCGAGAAGCTATTAGCCGTCGAGGCCGGCTGCGGTTTTTCCACAAATGCTGGGTGTCGGTGGCGGTGGCGTACTTCCCTGAAGCCGTCTTCTTGGGTTGGTGCAGCTTCTGAGCTGGGGTGATTTTGCGCGCGCGTTGCGTATCTGACCTTGATTCATTACCCGGGCGTAAGACCGAGTGATCGCTCCCTGGCTTCGCTGTTGATCGGTCTTGGTTTCGGCTTCCTCTTGCGCCGGGATTTTGTTGGGGCTTCCTTGTGACTTACGGGTGCGGGGTAGTTGGGCATGTCGGGTGGGTACCAGCCGGCTGGGGGCCAGTCACGTGGAATAGGCCCGTCGGTTAACTCAATGGTGAAGCTGATGGGGCTGCGTTCTCTCCTTCCGGGATAGTAAAACGGCAACTCCTCGAATGGATGTAGATCGAGTAGGTCTTCGGGGCGTATAATGTTGGGGTGGACTCGTTGCAGCTGGTCCATGGCAGCCTTGAGTCTCAACTTGGTAATCAT
>VTPC01088815.1:0-16984 GCA_011009095.1 Ignelater luminosus
TCACACTTTTTCGCTTTTTTCGCCTAAACCATTATACCTACCCCCCGAACTACTTTAGCAAAACGTTCTTCGCAACCCTCTACACGCATCCTATTAATTTCAATAAACTATCTCATTTACATCACCCCTAAAACAAGGGTCCAAATCACGTTTTGATATAGAAATCTCTCTCTATTACTACTTATGATGGTTAAGTATACGTCAAGACTCGACTCATACTGCTATATCATCTCTCGAGAAGCTTAATGGCGGGTGTTTTTAGGCCGATTAGTGGTGATAAATTATTTTCTCTAGAAAGCTTAAGGTGAGTTCATGAATAGTAAAGATCGACCGTCAGCAACTGCAAGTTGCCCGTTTGAAGGTGCAACCTAATCAGTTTTGACGCATAGGTTTCTCAAAATAATTAGTAAAATCTAAAGCTTCTAGCTTTATTTGAATTTTATGGAAAGCTTCCCTGCTAAAAAAATAGAAATCAAAAACGATTAATACCGAATCGGGTTAAGTTTTAGTTCATTCGAGCAGACCTGACCTGTGTTTGCACATATTTTCCTCGAGATAGTTATAGGAAGGCAAAAAACAATTTGCGTTTGTATAGTTTGCCTCAGAAAGTTTACTACAAAACGGAATTATTTGTCAAGAAAACCAATAAATAGCAAAGTCTTTCCTCTGTTTGTTCATAGTCTGCTCAAAATTGTTGATGGCGGATAGTGGACAATTTGTGTTTGTGTGTAGTTCATTGAAAAGATTTGTGGGAAACCGACCCATGTTAAAGCGTAGCTGTTTTGAAGGCTCTAAGCCAGAACCATAACAGTAGCCTATTTGAGTGCACAGCCACATCTGCTTCAACGCGTAGCTTTTTTGTAAAGGTTAACGAGAACCGAAGTGCAACCCACGTTGGTAGTCAATATTTTAGAAATGAATAGTAAAAAGCAAGGCTTGAGCAGCAAGGACGGAATAAATTCTTGGAAAGGTTGTATTGACTTGTATTTGTGTGTAGAATCTTGGAAACGATTAACGTACAGCGTTGGCCACTGGAAGTGGCCCAATGCGTATTTGTACACGGTTTCTTTGAGAAGGCCGAATATAAAAGGCAAACGTCAGTATGCCTTTGTATATTGTTTTTTTTAAAAAGGTTCGCAGAGGATGCAACTTGACCTGAGCTGATGTGAAGTAAAATCTGACCCGTGTTTGCACATAAGACAGTTAATGAAACGTGAATGACAACTCACGTTTTCTTGAGAAAATTCAGAATAGCTACGCTTTAACATGGGTCGGTTTTTCACAAATCTTTTCAATGAACTACACACAAACACAAATTGTCCACTACTCGCCATCAACAATTTTGAGCAGACTATGAACAAACAGAGGAAAGACTTTGCTATTGATTGGTTTTCTTGACAAATCATTCCGTTTTGTTTTCAGTAAACCTTCTGAAGCAAACTATACAAACGCAAGTTGTGTTTTGCTTTCCTATAACTATCTCGAGGAAAATATGTGCATATTGCATAGTTTTCTTGAAAAGATCTGTAGAGAATGAAACTCAAGTCTCATAATGATTCGCAAGTAGCCCTCTTGAGGGTAGGGACATTCATGTCTATGCAAAACTTTTTTGAAAAGTAAATGGAGGACAAGGCTCGATTCATATTTATGATAAATATTTTCAAGAAGCATAGCGGTAGACAAAATCTGAACACTAAAGTAAAGGCCAGTTTGCGTACTTGACAAGGTTTATACAAGACAATACTGCATTACGTATTTGTGTACAGTATCTTAAAAAAGATTACTGACGCTTATCGGTGCATCGAGCCGTATTCGTGCATAATTTTTTCAAGAAGGTTAGTAGAGGACAAAATCTGTCCAGAAAAGCAAAGGGCAGTCCTTATTGAACAATCGTCTCATAGAAGACAAAGCCAAACTTGTATTGTGTAGTGTTTTCAAATAATGGATGGTGGCTAGTATCACGGCAAGGCTTGATTTATAAAACCACGTTTATTCATGGTTTTCTATGAAAAGCTAATGGCGGTGTAAAGGCCTGCCAAGTGTAGGTACAAATACTTTTTGGCAAGTTCAGTTCGCTTCTGCACATAGTTTCCTAGAGACGTCTAGTGGAAGGTAAAGTGACTCGTGTTTATTCATAAGAAAGTAAAAGCCGTCCCTATTTGCGTATAATTTTTTTAAGATGGAAATGCTCGGTCGTAGCTTTCTCGATATGAATAATACTGCATATTTGTACAATGTTTGCCAAAAAGATTGAATACTCGGTCGTGAACCACTACAGGCAGCTTGAAGGTAAAATCTGATTGTTTAGCAAAGTTGAACAAGTGTTTGTGGGTAGCAGGTATCTTTGAAAGAAATAGTTATAAACAACTTCTGGCCAAAAAAACGAAGATCGATTCGCGTTTGTGTATAGTTTTCTCCAGCTGGTTCATAAAGGACAAATATTTACAAGTACGTTTGTGCATAGTCAACTAAAAAAGATGAGATGGTTAGCGTAAGTCAATCTTGGGCCTCAGCCGTGTTGGTACACGTTTTCTCTAAAAAATTAACGAGAGTCAATGCTCGACTAGTGTTGATCTAATATTATCCTTGGAAAGTTCAATGAACGGCAAAATCTGTTTTTGTGAGTCAGCGTCGGTAGTTTGCTGACGATCCATTCCTCTAGGTTATTCTAAAACGGTTAAGAGATAACGTAGCCCGAGCCGTGTTCGTAGGTAGTTTGATTAAGAAGAATAGTTGAGTACAACTCTCGATTAGTGTTCGCACATAGTTTTCTATAAATAATTAATTAAAGACCACTCGTATTCATGTATAGTTGCATGCAATTCTCCTTTGGATAGTATTCTTGAAACGATGGGTAAGGTAGTAGAAATCAGCCATGGCCCTTTTGAAAAAATACTCTTATTTGGTTTCGTGCTTAGCATCTTCGAAAATGTTAGCAGATAACAGCCTAACTTAGAACAGTTTCTACGTTGAATCGTGCTTACCCACAGTTTCGTTTAAAAAGTTAATCGCAAACAAAACTAAAACAATATGGTTGATAATTTTTTCAGAAAATTTAACGCTCTGCAGATTTTAATTATGAGCAATTGCAAGCAGTCCGTTTGAGAATGAAGTCTACTTCTCCAAAACTGCAAAGCAAAACCAGATTTTTGTTTGCGCACAGTTCCTCTACAAAGATTAAGTAATAGAAGACAAAGACTGATTGTGTTACTATACAAGTTTCTTTGAGCAAATTAATGGAAGGTGAGCTTGACTCCTCCTTGTTAATAATTTCTTTGAAACGATTAATGGAATTATGGTCAGAGGTCGTGCGTAGCTAATTTGTGCTTGTAAGTAGTGTACTTTATACAAGTAATAGTGCGTAATTCCTAACGGGAAAGCCAACATACGTTCACCTGTAGATTTTACTAAATCAGGTTGGGTGACGAAAAGGGCTGTTGGGCCACTATTGTAGCCTATTTGGAGACAAAACCCCAGCGTTATCCAAGCGTATTTCTTTTGAAAACATTAGTGAAGAGCAAAGTCCGAGCCATTTTGGTTCATATTTTCCTTGAGCAACTTTATGAACGGCAAAACCTTACTGCGAACCAGCGTTAGCGGTTCGTTTATTGGCAAAGCTCAATCCGTTTTTGTGCAGTTTTTACTATAATATAAAAGTTGAAATTATCGTAAAGATGATTTCAGTGTGATTTAATTATTTTCTTAGTAATTCTTTACCTTTAGTGTTTAATTGTACAAGTTAATGAAGAAGGTAATTATAATTTCCGAAACGTTTAGCAAATACATCATAAAATATAGAGAAGTTTTATTTATACCTTAAAAGCACACAGTGTGATTTAATTGTTCATAACATAACAATACATAACGTATTTCGGATCGCAACGCGAGCGGATGTCTGTGCGAGGTGGCGATAAATAACTCACGCGACGGGACTTATCTCGGTATACACAGACAGAAAGTGTGTGATACAGGTGCGAAGTGTAATATAAACAAGAAATATTTAAATAATTGAAATAGAAATATTGAGAAAAATCTGGTAGTGCAAGCGTGTTTAAGTTAAATGAAAATAAAAAGTCAAATAGAAAAAAGGGGAAAGTAAATAACTTAATAGCACCCATGATTAAATAAACAAGTACGATTATTATAAGAGGGGTATGAATAATACACACAAAGATTATCTGGAAAGCGAAGAAAATAAAAAAAGAGAGAGGAAGGAAGCCCAGAAAATATTTTCACAAAGAGCAAGATAACGAAGAGAACAACAGTAAAGGGCAAATAAGGCAAAGGCAGTAAAAATGGAAAAAAAAGATATACTGGCTGAAATAATGAAAGAAATCAAACAGCTTAAACAGAATCAGACGGATTGAAAAATAATTGAAAACCTAGATAAAAAAAAGTAGAACAACTTGAAAGGGAAAAGAAAAAAAACAACTTGATTATCATTGGATACACGCCACAAGCAAAAGCTAATAATGAGCTAAAATGTGAACTAGAAGAATTTGCAAGGGCAGTATTAAAAATTGACACAAAAATAAGAGACGCAAGAAAAATAGGGCCCAAAGCATGCATGATGGAAATGGAAAACAGGGAAGAAAATCTAAAGATACTCCAAAATAAAAATAAACTCGGGCAAGTTACAGAAGCAAAGATATATGTATATAAACAATGATCTTACAAAGAAAAAATAACAAATACAAATGACAATAAGAGAACAAAAAAAAGGAAGGAAATAATAAAGCCATAACCGGATACAGAAAACTAATAATAAACGGAGAAAAATGGGCATGAGATGAAAAAAAGAAGAACTGGTAAAATCGGAACAACCGCCAACAAACAACTAAATAAAATAGAAAAAAGATCGGGAAAAGATGACGGACAGGAAATGGATGATACAAAAATACAAACTTAAGAGAATAGAAAAGTCAGTAAAAAAAATAAAACATGGAAAATGGCCACTTGGAATGTAAAAGGCCTAACGGGGAAAAAAATTGAATTAAATCAGGTAATGGAAGAAACAAACTTCGATATACTCGCAGTCACAGAAACTAAGAAGAAAACGCAAGGTGAAGAGGAACTAAACGGAGGGCATCCATTGATATATAGCGGAGTCGAAAGAGAATAATGGGAGAGGGGAGGTAGGGATGCATCATAAATAAACAAAGCAAAAACGGAATTAGGGAGTGGAAAGCAATATCTGAAAGAGTGCTGAAACTAGAAATAGAAATATGTGAAGAAATATACACAATTTGGATTGTATATGGACCCAATGAAGGAGCCACAAACAAAGAAGTAGATGAGTTTTGGCACAGTATACGAGAAGAAACAGAAGATCGTAGAGGAACACTAATGATAGTAGGAGACTTAAATGGAAAGGTTGGTAGCAACCCGAATGAAGCAGAAGGATGCGTGAGAAGATTCGGACAAAATGTTAAAAATAATAGCGGACAAAACATTATAGACTTCTGTACAATGATCGAGTAAGAACATACATAAATATAGTAAAGAGATAGCAAGTAAAAATAAAAGATCAATAGTTGACTTATTATTGGTTGAGAAAAACACAATGAAAAAAATCAAAGACGTAAAGATAAAAAGAGGATATATGATCAGAAGCGATCATTATTTAGTTGAAATAACTATAAAAAGAGAAATCAAGAAAAAACAGAAGAAAAAATCAGAAAAAAGGAAAAGAAAATAGAGTATGGTAACATTAGAACATATAAACTGGAAAACAAAAAAGAGCTGTACTAAAAGAGAATATTCAAAACAATTATTACAAGAGTGGAGTGAATAAGACAACTAACAAAAAAAATTAACACATTGGTGATACAGAAAAATAAAACAAGAAGTTAAGGAAAAGACGGCTATAGCAACGATATCTAGGAAATAACAAAAAACAGAAAGACTACATGTTATACAAAAATCAAAAAGAAAAAGTCTAGACAGCGGTAAAGGAAGCAAAGACAAGGAGTTTGGAATTACAATGGAAAACAATGCTACCGGAAATGCGAAAATGCTGTATCACGTACTAAGAGGACTGATAAAAAAAAAGAAAAATACAATAAGAAACGTAAAAAATAAATAAGACGAAATTGTCACGGAAGAAGGTAACATAATAGAAAGATGGAGAGAATACTATAAATAATTGCTAGGTACAGAGGCTAAATTGATTGACGAACAAGTGACAGATAAGATCAAACTACTTGTTAAAGCATATGTTAAGCATTTAACATATTAGTAGTTCTTGGAAGGATCCCTTAAGGAGGGTGCTACGAGATGTTTTCAAGGTGAACGGACAAAAATAGAACAGTAGCATTTTAAGGGTCAGTTTTTGTTTTTAGTTTTAAGTTTAGCACATGTGTGACCATTCAGGTCAAGTCAACACTTCAGAGCAGAAGTGCGTGTGAGACGCAGTATCAAGTCTTACAACCGTAACAGATGTACACACAATAAATTCATTACATAATTCAATACAATTTTTATTTCACCACTAACGGCAAGTGCCTCAACACTACTGAAGACTACATAACACTAGAAAACAAAAAAGAAATTATTAGAGCAAAAGTAATAAGAGCAATGCAAAAAAGTGGAAAAGCACCAGGAGCAGACTGAATAAAACCAGAAATGGTAAATACATAGGAGACGAAGAAATAGACCTATTACATACAGTACTAAGCCTGGCATGGACAACACAAGAAATTCCCAAGGAGTAAAGAATAGCAATAATAACGCCAATATATAAAACAGGAAGTATGAGTGAGTGTAAGAATTTTAAAGGCGTATCCCTGCTATGCGTAGCTTATAAACTATATAAAGAAGAAAGACCGAAAGAGAAATTAAAGAAAACGTTAAATGACACACAGACAGCCTGTAGAACAAACAGATCAACGCAAGATTGGATATTCGTACTTAGACAAATTATAGAGAAAATACTAGCAACAAATAAAACAAAGTATACACGGGAGCAGTGGACCTAGAAAAAGTTTTCGATAGTATGAAACGGGAAGAAATCTGTAAAGTATTAATTAAAAGACATGTGAACAGAAAACTAATTGAGGTGACTAAACATATACACTCAAGAACCGAAAATGTAGTGCGAGTAAATAGAAAAACATCGGCTAGCTTCATAACAAGAGGAGAGGTGAGACAAGGAGGTGTGCTGAGTCCACTACTCTTTATCACAATAATGGACGAAATATCCAAAGAGGTTAACCAAAGTCTAAAGAAGAAACAATTGGGATACAGAAAACTCCGGCCAGTATTTCTAATTTCACTATTATATGCGGATGACTTATTATTGTTTGCAACAACTGGGAAAGTCTTACAGGAAAGAATAGAGAGATGGAATATAAATATGAGTAAATATGGACTAAGAATAAACACAGAGAAGACAGAGATAAAGAAAAACGCAAATAAGACAAAAAGGGGTAAAAACAAAAGTAAGAGGAGAAGAAATATAAAAAACTAATAGACTAAAATACCTAGAAACATATACACGACCAGAAGGAAGACTCGAGGAAGAGATTGGGGGTAGGATACAGAAAACCATGACGCTATTTGAATCAGTGTTAACGCCTAAACTGTGAGTCCTGGGTCCTGACTAAGAAACCCAAACAGAAACTCAGTACGTACGAGATGAAAGTTCTTAGAAAGATCGCGGGAGTGACAAGATTAGACAAAATAAGAAGCGAGGTGTTACGAAAGGAGCTAAATATAGCAAGTGTAGTGCAGAAAATTGAAAGACAACAACTAAGATGGTTCGGACATATGGTACGAATGGATGAGAAGACAGTGGTAAAAGAGATATGGGAGATAGAAAAGAAAGGCAGGCCAAGGAGAAAGTAGAATGCAGAAGCAGCAGAGGCACTGAAGAAACGAAAACTAACGTGGACCCAAGCAAAAAGAGAGGCAACAAACCGAAGCAAGTGGAAAAAGATAGCCACCTCTACACCTTTTTCTTATGTAAATTTTTCATTGTAAGTCGTCTGTTATTTAACCATTGAATGATGAAGTTAAACTAAATGAATTAAAAAGTGAATGTTTGTAATTGAAATAAATTTAAGAAATCGATTTTTAGAAAAGCAATTTTGGTGCCCGAAACCATAATTTGCTTAAGCTTTAATGCAAATTAGTTTATCTATATAGATTTCAGTTTATTCATTTTATTTTAAAAGCTGATTTTGTATACTATATTTGACATCTGTTGCACTATAATTCCCCAAATTCTATAAAAAAAACTGTTGACACTGTATATCAGAAGAAATTTTATATGTAAAACACTCCATACAATTAAAATATTTGGAACTTGTTAGAGAAGTGGGCAGACACGTGCAAACTTTCTTATGGTAGTTTATTTGTGATTAGCATCATTCAGTTTGATATTATAACTAAAAGGACTTCTGGTAACTTTGCTTCAATTATAATTAGCACAGCTTGTCAGAATGTGTTTGCATTAAATAAAAGATGCTTGGGGCCGTTCCGAACATGCTTGTTGCCCATGGGAAGGAAATATATTACTTTGCCGTCCCCACTTTTCCCAGATATTAGATTTTGACAGTTTCGTAAAATGTATTTGGGATTTATTTTGTAATACCTAACAAGTTTGTAGTTTACTTTAACGGGAAAATAGTCTTTATAATTTTCTAATAGTGAATTTCTCTTGTTCATTAATTTTAATTACTTTATATCATTACATATAAAACGTGTATGTTTATCTAAACGAAATGTAAGATGAAAACTGTAAAATAAAATTTACTGTTTTAGAACTACGTAAAATAAACGTTTGCATATGCAGCAAAGCGTAATGTAGAATAATAAATTGATAGCATTTATGTCAGTAATAAGTAAGTTTTCCATGTACTCCAAAAAAATTTTTTTTTGACTAAATAAGGAACTTTAATTTATGCTTACTAAGTAGTTATTCAACAATTCAATGTTTTTTACAACAGCATCAGTGTATTTTACACTTGATAGTTTTCTAAAAGCAAATTTAGAATTTTTCTCATAATATGAAGCTACCCTTTGGTTATCTACATTGTCATATTACTTTTTTCAAAGAAATTTCTTCCGTAGCTACAGTACAAATTCAGAAAATAATCAGAACACACTAGAAAAACTTTGTAATTACACAATAACGCTAAAATTTTTTGTTAATTAAATTTAATTAAAGAATTCCAACACTATTCTGATATGAAAGTCATAATCTAATACTCCTAATTAAAAAGGTAGCTACGTAAGGGAGAACCAACACAAACATTGTTAGGGATCTAATACTGCCAGAATTTCTAACAGGCCGGTCTCTTTTAGTTACTACTCTCATTATTTGTGATTAAAGGTACAGGTTACTTTGAGATAAACAATATTATTTTTGCTAGCTTCAGGCTTGATATAATATAGGGATTCGTTCCTATTAGTAGTAGCTGAATTTGATTGTTTAGTGCTTACGGGTCTTTATTGTTTACTATTAAAGAAGAATAACGTACGTGGTAAAATCTACTCAAACAAAATTCAGCAAAAAGAGATACAAACAGTGCATCATTTTACTTAGAAACCTGGAGAGTTCTAAATATGGATAAGTACAGCAACCCAAAGTGCTTTTCGATAACGCTCTTACCATGTAAAGCATAGACTAGACTGGACTACCCAATCAAGCAATCAAAATTTCTAAACTTGATTAGTAACACCTCGGTTAGTTCGTTAAAGCAGAAAGTTAATTGTATTAGACAGATATGCGTATAAAACAGAAACTGTATCTATCCGATAAAATTCGCCTTTTCATTAACAAACTTAGTTAGTGAAAACGATGTATCTATCACACATTAAGACTAAATGAACCCTATTCTAGGAATAACGATATCCACTATCAGTCTCCACCAAGGCTGCTTCCACCACAGAATATTTTGACTATCCAAATGGAGGCTAAGTGAATCAAGTTACGCCATTAAATCACGCTAAAGTAATTTACTTGCACTTAACGGGGTTAATAAGTCGTTTCTAGCGTTTCGTGTTTGAAAAGTTGGAAAATTTGTGAAACCCATTTACTGTGTTTAAAATGTAAACGAATTAGGGTAACATTGTGAGAAAATTTGCAAGCGCGTTACTACATTTCAGTATAAATTTCATTGTCCCTTATTTGCTAAAATCTTCTATGTTAAGGTTTTTCGGAGAATCGGGTTTCAAAGGAGGGCTTTTAATAAACTGGAGGTATTTATAGATTGTTGATAAATTCGATTGCAAGTAAAAAAAAAGCAAAAAGCACTTACTTTATATTTTAAAAGCTCATAATGGTCACAATAACTAAATTAGTTACATTTATGAAGAAAAGTATGAGCTAAAAATAACTTTTTTACAAAAAATTTAAATTCTAGTACTTCATTTCTGAAGAGGCTATTTCAGAACTTAGTTCGTTAAAAAAAAGAGTAAACGTTATTCACAGATTCTCGGTTGAATAAATAGAAGTACTAAACAGTTCAAGCTACCTTTTGTTTATGGCTCTGTATCTCGATGTAGCCAAAACGTTATTCCGCCGAAAGGGTCGTCTTAGTTTTATGATGGGTGGAGAGACCTTGTCTGAACTGCTAACCTCTAAAATTCTATTACCTCTGCTAAAGTCTGAACACCTACGAGTTTTTGACACATGTGTCCTGGAAAATGGAAGAGGAAATCCCATGCGCAGTGACTGCAATAATATCTTCCAAATTTCCCTAATGAATTAAATTATATTCGCGGCTTGACAAGGTTGGCAGTGTTTATTGATTACAATATTAATTCTAGTTAAAATAAGCAAGGCACAAAGAAACTTAGATATAATAGAATTATTCTGAAGAGAAAATAAAATAAATTTATGCTTGAAAATTCTATTAGTTGTCTCGTGCACATATTACTTATCACATGACAGTTATCTTGCATTTTATCTATATATCTTTATTAAATTTATTTTATAAAAAATAAATAAATCGATGTATTGATTCCAAGAACCACCAGGCTCTAAAAAAAAACTTTGATTTTCTGACTTAATTCGTTTTTATGTAGCTTTTGTCACTTCTGAGCTGGCTTGTGTTATTCAAGAATAGATAAGATGCTTACTATTAGGGGATAAATGCTATAAACTCTTAAAGGTCAAGGAACATATAAATAATGACAATTTGAATCAAACAATCCCTGATGAAAAATGGTTTTACTCTTAAAATTCCGATGTGCACCTGAGAATGCCTTCTCTTTTGTGCAGAAACGCTTTTGTTATTAAGATTCTATTTTTCGTGCCTTGTAAATACTTATTTATTAGTAGCTTTAATTTTTAGTTTGCTCAATGTTTCAAATTCTGAGTTTAAACTGAACTCTAGACCAATAAGATTCAAAATTCAAAACAGGAAACAGTTTTGTCTAGGCTAGAGTAGAGATCAAGCATCAAGATTTCTTTTTCCAATCATTGGTGAATTGATACGATAGAAATTCTGTATAGTTAGTTTTAAAATTAGAAACGTTAAAAATAATATTGATAAAGAGAACACTAACACTGATAAACATATTTTAATTATATTGACAACTTAATCAAACACGGCGGCATATAGAGAGGTGGTAATTAGTTAATTTGGCAATTCGAACGTCGGGTATCTCCAGAGCATCAACTGTCCAATCACACCACTTGGTCATGGGACCGAATGGATGCAACAAATAATTTGCACTTCCCTCCAAAGTAATTTTACAGTTGCCCATGGTTTTCTTTACTCCTTTTAGTTTATGACTATCAGACGGATTTCTATAGTCATCAGAGACAGTAAAAATCACAAAAAATGCAGATTTCAATGCTGTTTTTTCATGTTTTGCGGTAGCAGTTGACACAATATAACGGGTCAAGCTTAAAATCTTCCTAGTTCTCCTATTTTGTTATCAATATGACTCACCTAACGCAAATTAGCCAATCTGAGTGTCTTTTGTAGCCCAAGAATAAAAAATCCAACAACGTAGTTAACAGTTTTCGAGATAAGCATGTTTTCATTTGAAAGATAATCGTATCCCCTGATTACCTATTCTCACTTAGAATTTCCGTGGTTTCCCTTAATGATTAGGCCAAACGCTGCAACAGAATTTTCAACAGATCTGGGGCTTCTGTTGGCAATTAGCAATGTGATACATTCCACCTTTTTTGTAAACTTTAACCATGTGAGACATTATAGCAATTCTCTCTCTCTTTCTCTCTCTCTTTTTCTCTCCGAATTAACCGTCAAATAACAGTTATAACACGAGGAACAGCCTCTCGCTACCATTAAAACAGCTCGAGCAATTATCAACACCAAAGAGTCACCACTCACGACACAGTACACCTAAGTACCACCACGGCCACCATTGTAACTATACAGTGGTTTCTGGAGGAAATGGAATTATTCGGAGAGTGAGTTTAGGAAGCCAAAATAAGAAACACTAAACGTCACAACCTAACCGTTGAAAACAATCCACTAAATGTATCTTTCCATTTAAGGCTAAAGAGGAATTCACTTCTGTAATGGTTACCAACAATATACTGATATAACTATGTGTTATATAAGATTAATATTATGTTTAACTCTGGAACTTGCATCACTTATTCAAGAGTGTTCTTATGGCATCCAGACTGCTACTTGGTGCTCGCTACCTCCTGTAAAATATAATTACAGACTGTTTTCTTTAGATGATCATTTGTTTAACTGCAGAAACTTTATCAAAAATAGATACAGTCTTCTAGTTGTACCGTCTTTTCCGTCAACTTTGCTTATTTGAATTTTCTCGGGCGCCAGGTACTTTATTCAGGATCGAAAATACCAAACCCTTTGCCAAAGGTAAAATAAATAAATAAATAAAAGGTAACCCAACGTGATAATGTCTAGTAAAACATGGCTTTAAAAGAGCAACTTAGTGGCGAGATGGGAATCGAGGGTTGTGAAACTGTAGGGAAAGTTCTTCTTTTTCTGAAGGTTTTTTTTTCTTTTTTTTTGAGTTTTGAAACTGAACAAAACTGCTTTTTCGAAGTTCAGCTTTCTGATTTTATACCCGAAATCAGACGGGATGGACGGTCGGGGGTCTGTGCTCTTGATGCATTTGCGCATGCAGAAGTAGGAAAGAAGAACATGTATATTCATTTTATGGATTTGTTAATAAAATCTACAATTTCAATTAAAAATTAAATTCAGTATTTTAAATAAGTTCTTGTAAAATAATATTTTAACAAAAAACCTTTAATTTTCATTTGCTACGGGGCTTTTAAAAAAGGAGTGACTACTTTCAAACTCTGTTGTTTTTTGATATACAAAATTTGCGTATACCGATATTACCGTGATTGACCATTCTTGAAGCTTTACTATGTAAGCATTAATTTGAAGAAAAATGGCGACAAACAGTATAGAACAACCAGTATTTTAATTATTAAGTTTAAAAGTGTGATACGTATTTAAAGAAATTACGAAATTCAATAGGGAGTTTTTGCGTAACGTTAAGGAAACGGTAACATTATCGTACCATACTACTCGAAAACTATCTATTGAATTTCTAACGTTAAATGTCGTAGACACTTCTTTGGAATAGTTATTACACTTTTAAACTAATGAAAGTGCTTCATGATAAATACGAGCTGTTCTACACTGTATGACGTTGCTTTTTCTAATTGATGGTGGCGTATAGAACTCGCAAAGTGCTCGATCACGGTAATACCAACATACACAAATAAATTTGTATATCAACATAAACAACAATCTTTGTTTCTTGAAAACCCTCTATTTGCAAAAAGTCGAAAATAGTAATAACTTATGTTACAACGAGTAGAAGTTTTCTGCAGACGTTCTACTCCGAATGACTTACACTAAAATTTAAACTGACTGAACATGTGGATTTTAAATTTGACATTTGTAAATAAGGCTGGCTGAAAGTATCGAAATATTATAACATTAGCGTGAGTAACATAATGTAAACATTATATAACTGTAAAAAATGATAAAAACTACAATACCAGTCATGAATATCAAAATGTGCATATTATTTTACACATGGAGGAAAATGTATCTAGTAATGACAATAATAGTTATTTATAGTATAAGTATCATAACGTGTTATATTACGATACGAGATGGCAAAATTGTCCAATTTAGGCCTGCTACAAACCGAGTTGGACAATCCGTGGAGTATCGGTACAATGCGTTGCAATACGAATTTTATATAACGTTTTATCTACTATACTGTATACACTATGCAGTAATAGATTACGATAAATTGATGACATGGTGATAAAGAAAATACTTAACATTATTTCTTTTGTTTCAAAACTTTTGAAATAATTTTAAAATCAAATGACAAATCACAATATGGCAAATGTGCTTTTTAAGAATTTGAAACATAAATAGTTATATAAACACTTTGTAATGTTATTTTAAAAATTTATTTTGTGTTAATATCTTGTACTATTTGATGTGCAGGCGATTTTATAATAATAATAACGAGTAACAAAATAATAAATGTTATTTATTAAAGTTAACAAGTTGTAACAATTGTTGTGGAACCGTAAAGGTTGTTTGGCTTGGATTCAAACATTAAGAAAGTCTGTAAAATGCTGACAAGCCTTATACCGGATGATCAAGGAATTAATAGGCATAAGTAAATCCCTTCTTCTGTGCAGGTTTATTCGCGCGTCAGTCATATTCGTAGAAGTCAATGTTCTTAAAATTCCTAAAAATTTCAGGGACGCTACAGCACCTCCTGCTAGTATACAACGATAGGTATGCACAGGTAAAAACGAAAGCGAGAGTTGTTGTTACATCGCACATAATAAAAAGGAAAAGTATAATTGATGTTTAAAAATAATTTGAATACAATAACAAGTTAACGTGAATGACAAAAGTACACACAAAGAAATAAAAAATGTTTGTGCACGTTAAAAGAAATCAGTTTGTTTTTACACTAAAAGTATCACTTTTATTACTATAACGCACTGTGTCATTGCACTATGGATTGATACACTACACTGTACCTTATCACTGCGTAATTGTTGCAAGTCGTATGTAGTAATCAGGAAATCGTACTTTCCATCCGGATCGGGTTACACGCTTTGATGAATTGTTGCCATCACTGAATAACAGTTGTTGAATTCCTGATGATCTGTATGCGGGTTTAAGTCGATCAATTAATATAATGGATTCCTTACCATTGAGTCGAACTACAAAGAATTTGTTGTGACGGCTGAGAACTTCATAAGAATTAGATCTGTTGCAAGGATTTTTGCGTAGCGTCACGCCTGACAAATACATGAGACGTAGTTTGTAGATCTGTGAAAATGAACGTAGATCTGTGTCGATGTGTTGTTGTGAGGACTCGTTTAACGCTGTTGAAGTGTTCTTTAAGGCGAATCACAAAATCTGAGGTGCAAATATTCTTTAGGAAGGGTCGTGGTAGTCAAAGGTTTTATCAATAGACAAGCTCTGCTGCTTTTATTATCTGCTGCTGTTGCCTGGATGTTCTTCTTAAAGGTAATACGAATGCCTAGTAAGAATGTCACTCCAACTATTGTGCTGGTGTCACGCGATAGCTGTTTTTAATTGCCGATGTAGTCCTTCCACTAATGTTAGCAGATGAAGTATTTACTGTAGTTCGAATGTGTTTTGAACCAAGTAAATGAATTAGTTCTTTGCAGTGTTTGTTTATGTATGACCACACAAACTTTGAAGTGATGAGTTTGGCTGTAGCGTGTGCGTGTATTATCGAAAATGGGACAGCGAAATGGGTGTGTGATAAAGTGTGACGCTTTTGGTAGAAATATCGCAGAACACGCTGACATTTGAATCAGGAAAGCTGACTAATTTCAACTGTAAAACACTATAAGGTTGATTTAAAAGGCGACGCCTATTTCCGTAATGTGAAAAAAGAAAGTTTGTAACGTTGTTGTCTTTCCCGGAAATGTGGCGTATGATACAGCTAAAATCGATTGTGTTGTTGTTAATCGATTGAACTGTAATGATTCGATTAGGTTGTTTGATACTGTGTTGTCGCGAAAGCTTCTTAAATGTCTTAAGAGAGTAGGTGGTATACGATCGCCAAGTTCTTCGTCTTCTAATAGTTGTCTTAACCGTTGCTCTAGTGATGCAGAAAGTCTTTTGATTAATTTGTTTTTAACCTTGTCGTACCTTCCTGTTGCGAGTGGAGATATAACGACTTCTTTACGTAGTTACAGCACTCCTGTGCGTTTGCTGTGGCTTTGTTACATATAATTAGCACTTGTCATATTCATTTTTAATTAGTTTACTTCCGAATATCACTAATACAAAAACGTGTTACACGTCGCGGGTCATCAATGTAAATCGGTGATGTTTGTTTATAATGATAAATAAATAATTGAATGTTATATATTAAAGTTTATTCTCAATTGTCATGACCGTCTTGGATTTTAAAAACTAAAAATGTGCTTGTAATTCCTTTCAGACCAAGCAGGGCAGTATCCCAAAACATCAAAACGAGATTCAAAATTTTTTTATCAATTACACCTATGGCGAAGTCGATTCGGGGACACACTGTATATATAAAGTGTTCTCTAGTGCAGAGCACACCAGCAAATGTGATGACCTTGACTTGGCTTCTGGTGCCCATGTCGATTTTCGAGATCTTAAAGCTATAAGTGAGGTTGTTTCATTAGTTTATTATTGAATCCTAATCCAATTTATGTTGGCTTATTTTGTGAACCGTCCGAAATCAGATCGAGTTATTAATTTATTGCACATAGGATAGAAAAGCTTCAAGCACATTGGAAGAAAGGATTAGAGTAAAGACTGTTTTCTTTCCAGAGGATTTTTTAAAGAATGAGACAAATAATACCCACTAGAAATTATTTCTGTTCAATTCAACAATTGAGAGCACAAATAGGATGTATTTCCTTGCACATAGTAAGCAATGTTGGAAGTTGTGTGTTAAGTCATACAAGGGCGGTTCAGTAAGTACCCGTGTTTGACGACAGAAGGCGTTCCTGAGGGAA
>VTPC01088817.1:0-17722 GCA_011009095.1 Ignelater luminosus
TCTGTGAATTGCTCCGTCTAGTATTTACACTAGGGCGTCATACTTCATTGTATTGTTGGAAAATTGTAGAGCTAGACGTATCCGCACAACCTTTTCAATATTCACCTATGTTTGGAAGGGATACAAGCCAGATGACTTATTAGATATAGGCAACTCAACACAGGGTGCAATCATAAGACTCTAGCATATGCGTTACAATAAATTCCAAGCCAAACTGGAGAAACTCGTTCATTCGCTTAAATTTAAGCAGAGCTTTAACTCCATGAACACGAAATCTACTTCCTGGCGGTGGTTTCCACCAGATTCACCACTTGAACCGCCACTCTCGGATATCATCAGTTCTATTCGGGTTCTCCAGCGAAGACGCCATCATTAGAAAAGCCTTGCATCACTCACTGGTTGCAATAAATAGTTGTCTTCTATCTTCCGGAAAATTGCCACCGTCATTACAGTTCCAAAACTCAATAAAAAAACTTTTCGATCTTTCCTTATAATAGAGAACCATCACCCTATCAAATATCATCAGCAAAATTCTTCTCAGATAGACTGACCAAATTTTCGAAGAACGTCAACAAAATCTCCTACCTCCAGTTCTATTTTCAAACTGGTCGATCGACGTCTGACTCTCGTTAGCAACCCGAACTTCAGTAGTACTGCCAACAGGGACTTTCTCGATATCGACCGTGTTTTTGACAAAGTCTGGCACAACGATCTCCTCCAATTCATTAATACAAACGTTTTCCTTTTCTTGGTCACTTATCAATAGTTATCTCTCTCGCCGATAACATAAGAGTCCGAATCAGACAAACCCTCTTATAAAAGTGTTCACTCCATTTGCTAAGGATCTATTCATTTTCCAATTCTCTCCCTTTCGTATTGCCATGACATTCCCCAGTCACAACATCCAAATACTCGTATGGTCTTATGACACTACTGTATTGGTTTCGACGGTGAAAAGTTAAGCCCATTTCTATTTTTTTGACATAGAAATCTTGCAACTCAAAGACTTAAACCTGACAACAACTGCCTGGATCTTTGGGGTTTCCCCTTTGACCTTTCCCATTTGGTTAAATACCTGGGGATCATTTTCTCATCTACCATAAATTGGTACATGAAACCAATCCGTCGACGCAGCGACTTGTTCTCTACATATAAGGCTTTCATCCGAATTGGAATTGATTACAGATTTACCTGTTTCTCAACTGCCCCCTTCAGACTAATTGGGTTGTTCTAAAGTAAGGAGAGAGCCATCTGCAGAAGCATCATCGGCTTGATGGCTGTACGCCTCGAATTTATGAGGGGCTGTTACATGACGAAGGCGATAAATCAGAACAGAGTACAGGTCTTCAAGGTACTTCGCTCCCCTTGTGGAAACTATGAAAAGAAACCTCGATTCAAAATGAAATACCCTCCAACTGTCTTTCTACAGAAGACGGAAAACCTCCTCCCTGACCTCAAGGATATTCTTGATTCTACCCCCATAGTTTATCGCTAATGCAAACAATCTCTACCTATTTCTAATAATAATAATAATAATAATAGCCTCCGTCTATCTAAACCACCATTTGGTCATTTTTAATTACTGAAGTAAATACACCATCCCCGGTTCTGAATTTGCATGATAACTTATCCCCATGGGATTGGAGAGAAGCTTCTAAAGCCACTGCTTATTACAGTGCATGATGATGATGGATACGATTGTTACAAATATAACAACAATTTAAGTGAGGTTAGTGCAAAAAACCCTGAGTGATCCTATACATATGTTCTTATTTTCTAAAAGGTATATAAATAAAGTGTCTTGTTTCGATCGCATGATATTCCACTAGTGTGTCTCGAGTCAGAAACAAGTAAAACAGTTGAGCAAATTATAATTGATTATAATCTACCTGATTGCACAAAGCAATTGGAATTACTTTTTTTTAAATTTGTAATCTGTAATCATTAATTATCATTTGTGAATTTATCGTTATTGTTATTTTTTGTTTGTTTTGTAAAATACAACTTACATGATGTATCAATAACGTTGGTAACATTAAGAAAAACCACGACCCTGTAAAAAATTAATTTGTAATTTTGTAAAAAAGCAATTGATTACTTTGTGAAGTAATCAATTATAATTTAAACTGCTCTATAAGGACTTACCTTTATTGATGTTTACCTGAACTACCAAGTATCATTCTACTACTGAAGGTCAAATAAACTCTAGTAGGTAAGTTGGTAGAGTGGGTTTTTTGTCTTTTTAGCTCGAACGTCTTCCCGTTTGAACGATTTGAAAAAAAAGTTTGAATCGTGTAAACAAATACAAAACAATCTTGGAAGTTTGAAGTGCTTAGAAATTCTTTGTGTAAAGTGTAGGTACTAATTGACTTATTTTCTACATTTTTTTTATTTGATTTGTTATTTGAAATTTGAGTTTTATTTGTGTGTAAATTAATTCTTTATAAATTTGAGGTTAGATTACAACTTGTTTGTTAATTGTAAAATTGAAGAATCAAATAGTCAGGCAAGAATAGATATACGACGTAAGAAGAGATATTAATTCTGAATACTATATATCGATTGTGCAGTAAAGATTTATTTTTATGGCTGTATAAGGTTTACAAATTTTCCCGCCAATTCTTTTAATGTTTTATTGTTTTTATGTTTAGAAATCAAAATTTAATTACAATTTTAGAGTGTCTTGGTTTGATATTGTTTTTGATATTCAATTCAGAAATGTCAAGTTGATATTAAGATACTCTAGCTTTAATGAAAGAAATACTAAGATTACAGCATCACAAATTGTTTAGCGATTACAAAATAACAAGATATGCAAATTTGCTTTTTGTAATTATTAATTTCTTATTTTTTGTTAGTATGGGCTTTTCTTTGTTTTTCCACATCACTGTGTAATAATAACAAAAATGAAAAACATATATGTAGGGAGTTTTTGCAAGGTTTTTGCATAACGTACATTATTGCATAGTAACCATCTGGTTGTTACCATAGAGGTAATGTTACCATATAAAATAGGATTCACAAAAACTCTCTTGCCTATTTTTGAATTCCTTTTTACTTATCCCAACAAGTATTTTGTTAACATGCAATGCAATAACATACAAAATATAAATTTGTTGAAATAAATATATTTTTCTACCTCAAACATCTTTTTTATTTTTAGGCCTTAAAGTGAATTTTGCATGCAATCTTATTGATTCTTTTAAACCCCTGGCTCTAGTACAATGTGATTTGCATAGCTTTTCAGTTGAATTATTTTTAAAAATACAAAAATGAAGTGTTTCCCTTGTCATAGTTTTTTTTGTATACAAGTTAGTTAAAACTTTATGGAATAGGGGTAATTCCTATGATCAGACAATGACGGTAATATGTAAGAGCAACAAAGGTGGAGAACACCTTCAATTATTTCTGTTACTCATCATTATTATTATTGAGAACATATGTAGTATGTGATGTGCCCTGGGGGTACAACAAACTATCCGTCTTTTTATTATTAATTTCAAACCACATTTTCTCATCCTTTATTAATTTTCAGGTTATTACTTTAATTATTAATACAATGCCTCTATTAATTGAAGATGAAAAGTGAGGTTTATAATTATAAGAAAGCTATATAGGTACGTTTGTTTTACCCCAAGGTGCACATCATCAGTTATTTTAAAATCTGTAAAAATATGTCTGCATATAATAATAATTAACTCGTTTTTTATTAGTATAACTTCTGATATATTTACAGATCCTACAAAAAACAGTATGTCAGTGAAAAGTGCCGTTGATATTGATAACATGGAAGATTTACTTCAAGAACTAGAATGTCCCGTGTGCTGCCAATATATGAATCCTCCAATTTATCTGTGTGCAACTGGTCATAGTATATGTGGAGATTGTAAGACTGCAGTTAAAGCATGTCCATTGTGCACAGACACTATATTACATTCTAGAAACCACATTTTGGAGAGAGTGAGCCAACATATCGTATTTAATTGCACTTACAAAGATCTTGGATGTACTTTTACATCAACATCAAATGAAGTCCAAAAACATGAAATAGACTGTGACTTCAATTCTTGTAAATGTCCTTTTGCAAAAAGCTATAATTGCACTTGGTCAGGAAGATATATGGATGTATTTCGTCATTTAAGGATACATGATGCTAAATTCTCAAAGCATGGTAGTTGGTTTTCGGTGCCTTACCAAAATAAAAATGATGAATGTATTTCTCATATTTTTGGAATAAAAGCTTTTGGAAAAATATTTAAACTCATTTTTAAAATTGAAGAGGGAGCTTGTTATTGGAGCATGCAATTGCTTGGACCTAAAGAAGATGCTTCAAAATATTTATTTGAAGTGGTTATAAATGATAAAGAAACTCAACAGAGAATCGCTGTTAGAGGAAACTGCAACAACTTCGTTACAGAAGACGAAGCATTTAATTCTAAAGCTGTGTTTGTTGTGTTATCACACCAAACAGTGCATCCATTAATTAAAAAACAATTAGATAAAGGTAATGTTATATTGAGGTGGTTTTGCTATTTCATAAGAGCAAAATCCAGTAGTTAGTAGGTCATTTGTTTTATTTAGATTTGTTATACTATAAAGGAGACTCATGGTGGCACTGTAAATCACAATAATCATGGCAGTGTTAGGACAGAAACAAAATAAATTCTGTTTATTTATATTAAATTTTATATTGATTTTTGGACATGCTGAGACAAGAAAACAGGAACAACACAATGAAATTAGAAACACACATAAGCATCATGAAAATCAAATACCAGTTATCCGTCTAATAGACCTTACAAAAGTTACTTCAGAGGTTGTATTTGAGTTTCAGTTTCCTATTAAGAGCCTTGGCAACCACAAATAAGAAAGTTGTGGCTTTATGTTAATTATGTTGACCTGTATTTTAAATTGTTAATGTAGTTTAAGATAAGTATTTTATTGAATGTAGCAAGTCTTCCACTGACCGTTCAAAATAATTTTTGTTCGTGTTGGTGGTGTCCATATTAGAGGTTTGCAACGCACAATTGAGAAATGTTACAGATCCTAAAGACATACTTGTAATGCACAAAGTGGATCTTATCAATTATTGTTTATTCTTAGTATAATAAATAGTAAGAACCAAAATATAGTTATAGGACTGTCTTAGGGTAAATAAGAGGTATTCTAAAGCAGGGATGGACAAACAGTACACTAAGTACAAATTGGTCCATATAAGTGTTCTACCAAGGTTTGCCTAGTGGAGAATTATGACTACTGTCGCTTGCACACGAAGTACAGTGGTCGACTTTAGTCCCTGCTGCACGTATTTTTTATGCAGTCACTTCTCTGTTATTGTAAAGATGGGCATAGTTAACAAAAGAAAAATTAATATTGCAGCAAATCTTATTCATTCTCAGAATATGGCATATTAACTCTCCTCAATTTGAGGGAGATGCAAGGTGATAAAAATTGTTTTCTTTTAAGCACCAGTAAGTGTATATTCTTTGTAGATATAGTAAATTGTTGTATTTGTTATGTGTTTTTTTAATAAAGGTTACTTATTATTTAAAGAATCTTTTTCTATTTTACATATCAAAATTGAAAAAAATTAGTACAACAGAATATACAATCTAAAAATGAAAGTTACTCTTACTGATCACGGTCAGTCAGTTGATCATATTTAACATTCATGGTCTGTTCCTGACATGGTATCAAGTGGAGCATTTCAAATCTGAAATCTGTTATCTTTATCTTCATTCATCATCAAATTACAATGTCTACTAAGTCAAAAATAATAACAACACTGATTTCTAAATTTTGTCAGGTTTTTTTGGAGTCATTGATTATAATCTTTTATCAATTCAGTTGAGCAGTATGAATTATTGAATGACAAATAAATTTCTTTCTTATTTACAGGTTTTAAGGTTTTAAGGTCTTAATACTGAATAAAAATTCTTTTGATCCGAGCTCTTGTTTTTATTATCAAAACGTTTTCCAAGGATATCTGTTGCAATATTTTGTTAATAATAAAAAATATAAAAATAAAAGCTCGGATCAAAATTTTTATTCAATATTAAAACCTTAAAATTCATAAACAAGAAAGCAAATTATAATTATAAGGTGGTTATTATTAACATTATATAAATTAGACTACTGTTTATATTCAAGTATTTAAAATTCAGTGGCAAATGGTGACTTGCTAATGGCAATAGTGATGACTCTTCTGGGTTAAAATGTAAAATAAATAGTGTGATTGCAATTGATTGAGGATGATTTAAATTTGGCGCCATGTTTAAATTATTTTCATGTTGGCATTACTTGTTTACTGTTTGTTATTGTACAGTGCATTTTTTAGTATAGAATTCAGAGTAGGCTGTAGTTTAAGCTCATTTTTACAATGTACAACAAAAAAAACAGCATCAATGTCATATACACTGTTATAGAGATTGTAAGTCATGGCCTACTTTGAATTCTGTAATATAAAGATGCACTGTACCTTGTAAACTTGTAAATAATACAGATTTGACAGATTGCAAAAGTAAACAAGTAGTGTCAACATGAAAATAATTTAAACATGCCGCCAAATTCAAATCATCCTCTCACTTGCAATCACACTGTACGACTATTAGTAACAGTCAATAGGCATGGAAAAAGTATTGCAGATTGCAGAAAAATTTATCACATACCAATCTAGACAAAGAAAATGAAAATGATATTGATATTGTTGAACTGGAATAACCATATTTCTGTACAAAATAAAATTCATGTACTATATACAGTGTGTTCAGCGAGGAATGGGACACTGCGATATCTCGGGAACGAATACAAATTTTAAAATTCTAAAAACTTTGTTATAAATGTAAGGTAGGGGCACATATTTTGTGATAAAAATTTTTTAAATTAAATGCGTTTATGTCTTATAGGTTATGTACATTTTCATACCGAGAAAATCCTCGGACAATAAGTGCAAGTTTCATGCAGGAATCTAAAAATATCAATTGGATTCTAGCGTGTTACGTTATTATATGAAACAAATGCAGATAATTCTAGATCGTGAAGAACTTGATTTCAAATATTGTATTTCTTAATATCTTTATAAATTAATAAAGGCCGCATGTTTAAATATTCCTCTAATGTAATAATTTCTTAACTTTATCAATAACTTCTAAACAAAACAGAGTTAAGCAAAAACCATTAAAAATGTTTGTTTTTCATGAAGAATTTACCCTGTAAGGTTTGTCTTGAAATACTCTATACAGGATGTATCACAAAGGTCTTCCATAAACTATACCTACAGCACTATTTCTTAGTCTATAGAGTGTCCCAAGTTATATGTTCACTCCTATGACAAGCCTTATTCTGAAAGATAAAAGATGTGAAATTTAGAGTTATAATAATAATTGTCAAGCAAGGAAAGTGCAGTAGCATAAACCCATAAATCAGTGCATTAAGAAGCCTGATTATTTTATCAAAAACAGTTGAAAACAATATGTTAAGGCTCTTAAAGCACCAGAATTAAAAATAGTAAATTAAGAAGTAGAAAAACGTGTTTTAACGGGATTTAAAAGGTTTGTATCACAAATACTTAAAAAAGACATCAACACTAGAGCAAATGTTCAAAATGACTTCCTCCAACTTCAACACATTTCATAGCCCTGATTGGTAATTGGTTAACCGCCCGTTGTATCATTTCTTTGGTAACGGTATTTCTAGCGTCGTTGATTCGAGCGTGAAGATTTTCAAGATTTAGTACCGGTGTTTAGTAAAAAATTTCCTTAAGGTGTCTCTATAAAAGCTAATGCAGAATACTAAAGTCGGGGGACCTTGGTGGCCTTGATATTGGTCCACCACGACCGATTCATCTTTCGGGAAATGCTATATTTAAATATTCACGAACTGCTACACTATAATGAACGGGTGTACCATCATTCCAGAACCACATATTTTCATTCGCTAAATTGAATCCTTCGATGGTAATTGTTCGATATAGCTATCCCTAGGAAAACGACGTTTTGAGAGCAAGTTTTTGGCATCAGCAGGTAGAGAATTACTCACAGAACACAATTAGGTGGCCGGAGGTAAAGAAAATCAATCCAATCTTGGTGAAACCGTCGAAAAACAAACGCGATTCTTAAGTACATCTGAGGTTATGTTGCACGATAGAAATAATAAAGTTGGCAACTAAATCAGCTGCTGCACATACTACCAACCCCCTACTGCAACATGATCCACGTATAAGAATTCCACCACAAACTGTGGGGGGGGGGGGGGGCCGGGCGAACCGGGGAAGGGGGGGGGTTATAAGAAATATTAAACGATAATTTTTTTAATAAATCTTACCCCAATCTTGCGGGGGAGCCGAAGCAAGGAGGTTGTTAGATTAGAAGCAATTAAACGATCATTTGTTTAATGAATTCCACCCCAAATTTGCGGGGGGAAGGGGCGAAGGTGGTTAGGTTAGAAGCAATTAAACGATCACCTTTTAATGAATTTCAACCCCAATCTTGCGCAGGGTCAACGGGGTCAATGTCCTCCAGGTGATTTAGGGGAATTTGGCGTCGGAGAGGCCTTTTGCAGGTGTCTTTTGATTCTCTGAATAGATAGATATACATGCATTGGTAAAGTTGAATTTTTACTGTAGAAGTTAAATCCTAGGGGTAGCTATATCGAACTGTTACCCCTTCGATTATTATCTTCGGGCAAAAGTCCTTGTATACTAGTAATACGATAAAGATACAGGCTTTCTTCTTGAAGAATCCTGTGAACAGTTCCACGTGTGCTTCTTCCAGAATTGTTCTCGATTGCTTGAAGAACAGCATCTTCTGTTTCAGGTGTCTTACAACTGTTCGTAATCTGTTCCATTCAAGAGATGAAGCAGGTGCAAAATTACCGGTTTTTCTCAATCTTCGTTGCAAACATCGAATTACGCTTGCACTTGGATGCCGTCATGCTGGATATTAAAGTGTATGTTGTCTTGCAGGCACATAAATTAAAATCATATCGGTATACTCATCCAAGGTCTAATTCATAATCGAATTATTTTAATTTATATCAAACAAACTAATTTTTACGATATTGACAAATACTTTAGTAACAGTTGCTTTGTTTACTGAAACTTGAATAAGCACAGCAGTCTACTAGTAATACATGCATCACATAAGGACAGTGTTATTAGTTGTACAGAATTGCAGATTACGAAAATGAATGAGTTGACAAAAAGTATCTAGTATCTTTCTTACATTTTCAGTAAATAGTAAGAAAACTTATTAGTTTCTTGTTAAAAAATAGGCCGCATTTGAAAAGTATACCTACTTCTTGGTAAATAGTATCTTCAGTATAAAACTTTAACTAGACGTAAAAGAAAAATCTTAATAGAAGACTTACATCTTTAATTTATAAGAGAAAATTTCTGTATACTTTATGTAAGATCTTTTTTTATACACCCTGTATAGTTATGTATTCCTCTTTTCAATTTGGCAACGTAGGTATTCACGACCCATAATTCATTGCATTGTAACAAAAATTCGCGGTCACGCATATGTAATAATTATTGAAAATAAACAAAACTAATCTCTGTAAATTCTTTAAATTTAAATCTCAACTTGCACATAATAATCTTGATTTTATTCTAGTATCATCTTAACTTTACAACCTAGTACTAGTGCTAGAGTTCTAGAAGTTGGTTATTAGGTGGTCCTAGTTTTTGAAAGCCCTGTCAAGAACACCGTAAACAAACGACTTTAGTTTTGTGCGAGGCGGTGAACATGAACATGTTTCCGATAAAATAGTGTATTTATGATTGATGAAAACTACTAGAGTAGGTAAACTGTAGTGAATTGTGTTCTCGGTGAACTGTTTCAGTAGTAAAATGCAGTGAATTGTGTATTTTTGGTAAATTCTACTTGTAACAGTTAAATGTAATGAGCTATGTGTTCTTGGAAAATTGAATAATGGCGAAGCTTAGTGAATTGTGTATTCTCAGTAAACTGTGTCGAAGTGAATTGTGGTTGGGATAAAAAGAGCTAAACTGACTGGATTCAATCGGATCCCGTGTGCTTATGCTAGGACAAAAGAGTTATTGAACTGTTTTCCACCAGAAATAAATCTCAGTGGTTACTCTGCTGTTGGTGGGGTGTTTGGTTAATCATATAAAATCGAGACGATCTTGTAGACAATTTACACAATTTACTTATTGTCGAAATTTTACAGTTTTATTTATATAATCTTTATCATTTTTTCGGGGTGCCTTCGTTACAGCCCGATTTTATCCAAATGCTACCACATTCAGACAAATAACACCGCTAAAACTCGACGGTAGCTATCGCTGGTCCAGCACTGGATCCGGCTAAATGAATCTAAAGTCTCCACATTTATGGCTCAGAGAGATGTAGTCGGTGTACGGCAATTTTATCAAATGGCACCTCCTTCTATGTGACATCATGCATATCCGATTAAGACGAACTTTTTGTGAAGAATGGAGGTAGGTAAGTACCATGCTGTATTGTAATATTTTGCTACTATGTCTTACAAAGATTAATTCTGATTATGCTTAAAAATGAATTTGATAGTTAGTGGTAGATGTGAGCAAGAATTTTGGTCTTTGCTGAAAATATGAAAATTATAAAATTTTTTAGTTTGATATCGGTACCATTTAACTATATTTAACGTCTTGTAGTAGGCGTAGTCAGAGGAACTTTGGGGATACTTAGCCTCGCCAAAATCCGAAATAACCCCTTCCAAAATTTTAAAGTTTAACTATACTTCTAGTCTTGCGCCAAAAACGTGAAGAATCAAGACAAATATTGTCTTTATAAGTCCGAGACTCATTTCAAACAAGTTTAGCTACACATAAAAGCTACCCTGCAATCAAAAAAATAAAATAAAAGAGTGTGCCATGATAAACGAAAATATTCATAAAGGCAGTTTGGTATTCAAGGCAGTTACTATCTTATTTTATTTCAGATATGCTCGATTGTTTTCTTGGGCTATTTTGATCAAATTCTTTTTGGATGACTTAATATAGGTAATTAAGACGCAAATTCACATGTTCGTGTTCTACAAGACAGTATAAGAATTGTCACATGTCTCCGAATAATCTCCAAAATTATTTTCGACTACACAGGGTGTTCCTAAAAATCGTGGATCTTATACGGCTTATGTTTTCTTAAATGGGACACTCCTATATTTCTTTATTTTCTCATTCCTCATCCAATGCTGATTACAATGATGTAACTTTATGGAGGCCTAAACTAAGCAGTTTTGCCGTTATTCAATTCTTTGTTTGCAAAACACCGTCGTATATAAGAAGCCACCTTGATGTAATTGATAAAATATTTGATTTTAAAAATCTTACGGTAATAGACTTCGGTCTCTAATCTTTAGAAATGAATATTAAAATTTAAACTATCATTTCTCTTATACAGGGTAATCAAGAAACCAGAAACATAATTTCATTGCTGATTGCAATAACATAGCATTATGTTAGTCTACATGTAACAGTTTCGGCGTTATTCAGCTATTTGTTGTGAAACGCTATAGAACTGCTCAACTGGTTCTGGTATGATCAAGGAGTTTTGTAATTTTACAACTTTAATAATAAAATAAAACTAAATATTCTAGCTTTAGAAATTCTTCTTGGGCTTTTAGCTACAAATTTATTATACAGGGCGATCAAGAAAGGCAAAATCTAATCTTCCTGACTTTTTAAATGATACAGCTAAAAACTGTATATCTTAGTGTGTTCTTATTTTTTAGTATAATTGCTGGTCAACACCTAACAGCTTTGAGGTTATTCAACTATTTATTGTGAAATACCATGGAACTTTTCAAACTCTGGTATAACCAAGAAACCTTTTGTTTTTGCAACCTTGTAAATATATAATCTTCAGTAACTGTGAATACTCATCAAGAGCTGGCCACTTTTTGTGTTCAGGAGCAAGCAGCAATTAGCAGCGTTGTTGGTGAAGGGTTCCTGGACGATCGGCAGCGAACGTCAATTTTCGTAACGGCAAAGGCAATACTTTTGAAAGCACTTTCTTCAATGCTGACAGCGTTGTAAGCTTATTACTGCCCCTGAACACAACAACAACAATAACAACACTTCTGTTTAAAACAACAATAAACAATTAAACCTTTAGGAACCACAGAAAACGAACCTGAAACAAACCAGAAAGAAAGAGAAAAAGAAACCATTTTGTAATTATTATTATTTTATTCTTAATTTTAAACAAATGTTTAATTAAAACATTTACTTTTAACAATTTGTCAATATTGCAATGAAGTTACTTTAATTTTAGTTATAAATTTATAATTCGCCGATATGAATTTTATATTTAAGTTAACACGTATTGTTTGTTGCGTGTGCCGATAACCGCTTGCATTTATTTATCAATTATCACTGGTCGTCCGTAATCTGTTTATTGAATTGTGAATTTTCATTTATGTAATTCTCCGTTCTATTTTTGTTAGTATATACTGCAGTATTTTAAATTGCATTTCGGCAGGTAATCTGTTATGTTCCGGTAATATTCTTCAGTTTATCAAGTTAGTAAAATAACATATCATCTAATAAAATCAATTATATTTAGAAATAAATAAAAATATTAGTAAGTGGATCTCTGTAATAATGTTTTTTGGATTTAACCTGGCGAACTAAAAAGTTACAAGCACTAGTTTTAAAAATAAGAACAAAAACTGACTAAAATTAATTAATCAAACAAAATAAAAGATGAATTAGTAAAGAAATGAAATAGCTCTTTGAATAAATCAGTATTATTATTTTAATTCTAATGAGTCCATTACTACTGGCATGCATTAGTATTGTATTTTATTCAAATTTTGAACATTCGTACCAGTATACAGTGTGTCCAATATAAGGATGCACAGCGCGGGGATCTTGGAAACGGTAAGAGATAAAGGATCGGTTAAATGGGATGGAAGCTGGCTATTTATAGGACTTTCAATTTAGATATCTTGGATAGTTTCTGAGATATTTAAAAAAATGCTGATTTGTCGATTTTCGTTTTTATTTCTTCTTTCATTTATTTAAAAAAATATCGGAAAACTAAAACCACTTTTCCATTGCCACAAACAAAAATCGAGAAATCAACAGTTTTTTAAATATCTCAGAAACTATCCAAGATATCTAAATTTTGCAAACGCGAACAAAAGGTCCTATACCTTGCCAACTTTCATCCCATTTAGCCGATCCTGTATCTCTTAACGTTTACAAGATTCCCATGCTGTGCATCCTTATCTTGAACACACTGTATAGCGTACACTTAAAATTCATATCTTCGGAACCATGGACACCAGATTTTATGTGGTAGAGAGCTTTGATTAAAAAAATTAACTATCATTAATAAAAAATACAATTAATCAAAAATTGTTCATCATATTTTCAAAAAGTAGTAATATACAGGGTGATCATTTTAAAACCTACCATTCTGAATGTTTTGAAAACCAAAAAGATATTGGAATAAATCCAAGGACATTTTCTTATACCGAGAAGGAGGACTAAACTATGTACAAAGTTTTCGATTAAAATTCTACCTTTAAGCTCCAGCCACCCCCACTTTAAAATTTTAAATTGAATGATATGGCATGTAGCACATCTAATTAAAGGTCTTCAATACCAAAATGCACTGGTGTTTGAAAAAATCAAATCGGTGGTTGGGTTTCGAAGAATTAAATTTTTTATTTTAATAAAGGTGCATTATTAAATTTATAGTAATAGATGCTCGAATTGCGCTCCGTTGGTTGCTAGACAATGATAAAGTCTATTTGACTTTACTTATCTAAAATTACGATGAATTTGATTTGATTTGATTTATGCGTGAAAACAAAAATTATCTAATTTTAGTACATTACTAGTATAATACTAGACTGCAGTTTGTTGCTTATCATCATCAACTAAATCTGTAGAATAAAGAACTTACAGATATTATTATGTACTTTTTTTGTTTTATAACACTTTGCGAAAAGACCTCAAAAGTTCATCTGAAGAACAATTAGAAGTTCACAATTTTGTTTTCTTTCTACATATCATCGATTTATCAAGCCAAAGTGTAAACAGTTTTCATATCATTAGAAACAACCCCAACCCACAACCGAACATATTCTTGAGTAATTGTTGTTATTACGATGTTGATCTATTTTTGTTTTATTCTTTATTGTTATGGTAAAGTAGAAGGATGATTTGGAAATGATAGAATAACCATCTTTGCGTGTGATATATCCAACCGGTTTTGTGAATCTATTCAGTCAAAAACACCTGGGAATGCAAATCATAACCACGACGAACTCCGTTTTGTTACTTTTTTCAAATTTCGGCGGCAATTTTGACTATGTTGAATCCAAATCTGAAGTCAGAATTTCAGAATTAAAAAAAAATGCGGACAGACAGACAGACCGACAGACAAACAGACAGAAAGACTTTGCAAATTCAGGGACGACTCCTTGTGAAGTTCGTTAAACATTGTCTTAGTTGTTTGCGTGTACACGACGTAAACCGTCAGTGCCATAGTAAATTCTTTGACTTGACCGTTTCTTACAGGTAACTGCCTCTCTATTCTGGAATCAACCAATTCAAGAAGATTACGATTCATGTAAAAATCGATTAATCTGTCAATCACTTTCTCTTCCCAAAACTTCCTGTCTTTAAAAATCTTTTGAATACTAACACCTTTAGGGGTCCAAAAAACAAATAAACAATATTTTCTCTGAGCAATATGTAACTGACCATGAATCTGGAAGTAATAGTTATGTTTCATATTTAGTTTCATCTTACCATTTATAAAATTACACCATTTTTTCACGTTCGGCACATTTTGAGCAGTGTCTTAGATACGTAGCAATCCGCCTCTTTTGAACAAAAATAATTGACACATTATGCACTATTCTCTGTAATTAACAACATAAAGTGTGACCTTTTAGTTTTATGAAATAAAATATCAAAGTCAAACGACATCGCCAGTCGAAATCTGACTGTCCTTTCTCCATTTCCAGACCAAATGGTTTTTCATTTCGCACATCCATGTCTTTACTTGGTGATACGTGCGGAAGACATGGTACATATACCCCGTCTCATTTCTATAATTCCAATCCATTTCAAATTTCTAGCGTTTTCAAAGTTAGATTTAGATTAAACATATTAGTTAAATAGATATATGATTAATTAGTTAACAGCAAACCAAAGAACAGCAATAATCTAATGGGAGTAGCACAATAAGGTATTGTTAGCGACACGACACAAGTTTAGCAGGAATTATAGAAACGAGACAGAGTATAGCAGCATCTTGCTGACAGTAGCAGATTTGGAAAAAGCTGATAGCGCAAAGTGTGTAATGTTGTTGCCTTGTCACCACCATAAAGATGAAGAAGTATACGTTCCCCTGCCTCAGCGATGGTTAAAACACTGGCATCAGGATCCCTGAAGATAGTTGCAAGTTCATGCAATGCTGGCTTGTTCTGGAACCGAGTGCGAAATTTGGTTTTTCCAAAACCGAACAGGGAAGACGTGGTGTCACGCCTACTCAAGGCGTGAAGAACAAGAAGATTTTCAAAAGAATATTTCAGAAGTATTACCTCTTCCAGGTTTTCGGAAATAAATGGGGAGATGTTGAGCCAAACTTGTCAAAAGAACTAACAAATCAATGTTCTCCCAGATGATTTTCACAGAATCATATTCTGCAGCGATGAGCATAGCGAATATTACAATAAGTAGATCAGCGTCTTCTGTTGCCTACTTCACAGCGAGATTGCCTTGTATGAACGTCTCCTTAACTATTTATGTATTAACTATCTTTGTAACTATCTACCTACTCATGTTGTAGCAAATGTAATGCTCTACAACTTTTAATCAAGACTTTTTCCTCTCTATTGCAGTGGTAAAAAGATGTTATCGAAAAATTAAAAAAAGTCCCGGAATTTTGATGGTTGTTGGTGCCCCACGGTGCTCGAAAAGGGGCGACGAGGTCGCGAACTTGGGTCTTTTGCTAGGGCAAAAATTTGAAAACATAACCTTTTGCAAGTAAAGGCCCCTTTTTCAGCATCTATTCCCTGGACTTAACTTCAAAATCAGGAAATATATCTGCAGTATCTTGAAGAGAGAAATTTAAAGGGTTTTCCACTATTTTTGATGTATGTTCTTATATAAACTATACTTATTGGCATTTGCAGTGAACTTCTAAGAATAACAAGGAACGCTTAGTATTTAATATAATTTTTTACTTTGTTAAAGAAACAACGAAATATTAGCAAAACGCGTAAAACTGAATTTAACTCAACGTTGTGGATTGTGGTTTATGATATCTTTACTAATCAAATTTTAAACTCATACAGTTATTTGAAAAAGTTCATTTAAAATCAATTTTACAGTTACTCATTAGTGTATCAGCTAGGGTTAACACCTGATATACGTTATCCGAATGATGCTAAGTTGAAATTGAATAATTTTTAATTCGGATAATTTTACTTGAGCGGCAACAAACTATTATTAATAATATAAATTGTCCGAATAATTTTTAAATATCTTCAGATAAACACATAATTGAATGATCCTATAATCGTTATTCGATTATGCCTATCACTATACTACCATTGCTTTTCTGGGAATCTCAAAGAGAACCAGCTTATTTTAAAAGTTCTTTTTCCAAGAAACTTTAAAAATATTATAACTGGAACTTTCAAATCAAGGACTAGTGCAAAAGGGAAACCAGCACAATATTAGAATAAAACCGAAAGAGTTTAAAGTCCTCACAAATCTCCTAATTTACAACTGCTTTTGTTCAATTATATTTCAGTTCTACCTGATCTTCTCGTATCCTTCGGCGTTTGCTGTTTAACTGGTTATCTATTCTTAGGCGTTGCCGCAAAAATGGAAATATTTTTCTCACGCTACTAAATACAACCCTTAAGAACGTAGTTAGTCATGAAATGTAATGCGTGTTGCCTAATTAGTGTTCTTATACATACTTGACTTTTTATTTACTTTTTGTTTTCACATGTATAGACGGCTGTGGCGTGTAATGTGTGTTGCCTAATTAATGCTCGCATAAATACTTGATTTCTGTTTTATTATTTTCACATGCGTAAACGGCTGCGTCTTGTAATATGTATTGCCTAATTAATGTTTGCATAAATACTTGATTTCAGTTTTCTTTCTTTCCAAATACGTAGTAGACTGTGAAGTGCAATGTGGGTTGCCTAATAAAGGCGCTAGCGACTACTTGATTTGGTTCTTTTTTCTGAAAACGTAGGTGACATGACATGTTATGTATGTTGCCTAGTTTCGTGGCCCAGAAAATGCACTTAATGCTTTATGTCCTTCAAATAAAAGGTAAATTTTTCAATTTTTATAAATTTTCCAAAGTAAACATTTAAATTTGAAAATTTGTATCAGTCTACAACATTTTTTATCAAAATTTGCTGTTCCATAAGTATTTTACAAATTTTCAATTTAGTGTCATGACTTCAACTATATCAGGACTAGTTTGATGATTTCACAAAGCAACGCTAAAACTGTTAAAGTGTAAACCCACAGAACGCTGCATTGTTGGAATCAGGAATGAATGCGAAATAGGTTCGGAAATAAGAGAATATAAAATTCATACAGGGCGTCGCATTTAAGAAAATTTAATACAATTGTGTTTAATTCAGTTGAAATTCTAATAATTATTTCTAAAGATTAGAGAGTATAATATTTTGTTACCAACAGAAAATAATAATTAAAAATTTAAAT
>VTPC01088821.1:0-24407 GCA_011009095.1 Ignelater luminosus
AATAAATACAGTCAAAAATCCAAAATAATTTATTTGTATAACGACACGAAGTTTGGTGTGGATTCACTGGATGCTAAATGCGCCCTGTATTCCGTACAAAGAAGATCCAGGAGATGGCCTATTGCTGTATTTTTTGCTGTTTTGAATATTTCTGGAGTTAATGGCCATGTACTATACCAATATTTGGCTAATGCACAAGGTATTCACAGATTTAAATACATTGAAGAGCTGGGATTTCAGTTACTTAAACCTTTGCTACGTAAAAGAATAGAGAACAAAAAAGTGCCTATGAAACTGCGAGTTTTAGCTGCTGAAATACTGATACCCAAACGTCAGTAGAAAGTACTTCCAAAAGTAAACGTAAAAGGTCTCTCAAAAAATGACAAAAAGACCAACATTTATTGTGCGACCCGTAATCTTCCAATTTGTAATGGATGCGCTACTAAAGTAATTATGCAACAGGTGCTATAAAAAATAACAATAGGTTTATAAGCATGTATTAAGTTCCAATAAAACATATTAACTATTAAAATCAAATGTTAATTAAACCTTGACCATTCAAGATAAAAAAAAGTTCTAGATCCTGAGGACCCCACAGTAGTAATTACGTAAGAAATAAATTGGGTAGTGGTTGAGGGTTAAATTTGGACAAAGCACGAACACAACCTAAAGAAATTAGCTTTGCAGGTTTGTATTCCGTTTTGTCAAACGTCTTTAAAGCTGAGAAATATTCTAATTAGAAAGAGTCTTACTGAAATGCCACCTTAAAGCAAACAGCTAAGTTTCTAAACAAGTCAACCTTCAACTTCCTTTTAGCTATCTGAATTACTGTTTATCTTTGAGAATTATTATGTCTTTTTAGGCTAAACTTAAGTTTTTCACATCTATAATATTTTGTATACCTAATTGCATACCCAACTCCCAAAATGAAAAATCCGTCTACAGAAAGAGTAGCCCTCTATTAGCTGGCATGACTTTTTTAGATCGCTGATCCACTGATGGATAACATAAAAGAGAAATGAAAGAAGTGCACCTCAGTGATAAATATCAACTAGTTAATCAGTGACTTAGGAAATTGTAACAGGTTATAGTTTTCTTGCTTAGAGAGTCTAAGTTTATTTAGAATGACAAGTATAGAACAAAAAGGTGTGTCAGAAATTTGCAAAAATATAATCTATATGTTTAGAAGAAACTTAAAAAGGACCAGATTAACTCTATTATCTTCCTTGAAGTGTCCTTAAGCTTTTATTCTAAGATTGATTGTGAGCTACTGCAATGTTTATTTTTCGTCTGATCAATTTATGTAAATTTAAATAACTTCCCTTTTTAGAAACTACCTAGAAACTAGATAAGCGATACAAAACAAGATGCTTCCTGAGGATCCACTCCTTAACTTCTTAGATAATGTTCTGAATGATTTGTCGTTAAAATAATTGTTCAAGTTAATTGCATTTTAGTTGTGTAGCGTACTCACAAGATAAATTAAATTGCTGAGTGTCATAATAACTTTGTTAAGGTTTTTAATTTTTGTAAAATTATTCCGCAATAACTAATTCAAATCGAGATGCGTGGCGACCTCTATTGAGGAATAGGGTTGTAGAGAATAGCTGTTTTCACGGGGCAGCAATCTGTGTAATTTAGTTATGGGATAAGTCGCTTCTGCGCGTTGGGATCAGCGTGCGGTCGATGCGAAATAGGGGAGTGGATAGAGGAGCTTCAGAGAGGAAAGTCCAACGCGGGTGGGAAAAAGTTTTGTGCGACGTCTTTCATAAAAATTTAGCTGTTTTGTGGCCCATAAAGATTATCGTTTAGTGAAGTATCCTTAGGATATATCAGCGTAGTGCTGGATTTCATAAAGGGGTTGCCGTTAGAAGAGCTTATTTTTTGGAAGTAGGGCTTCTTCTTCCTTTCGCTGTTAAGCGGAACTTGTTCAGTGGAATTCGTCGCTATTTTGTCCCTTCTTGCTGTGTGGATGCGGCCAGTCTCGAAGCTTCAAGTAAATAGATACGCAGTAATCCGTGTGGACAACGATTTGGATCGTACAGCTACGCAAGATTAGTGTACACCCATTAATATCGTCGTTTTTTTTATACCCCCTTGTGGGTTAAAAAAACAAGTGCATTCAAATCCTGTTCAGTGGAGAACAAACAAGGAAGTTTTTCCTTGGCATTATTGTAAACATTTATAAAAAACGGTTTCTAGTATACTCATTGTGCTATTGTGTTTGGTTTATTACTTACTTAATTAAAGAAACATTTATACAGAGTGAAGTGAAAATACTTTTGTATAAGGCGGTTTAACGCCTTGAGTAAGCTTTTGTTTCAGAAACTTTAAGTAAGTATTTATAAAGTTGTTGCCGATTTAAGAGGGACTATGGTCCTTTTGAATCATGTGATCTGGCTGAATCCATAGTGGCGCCTTCTAATAATACCGATTTTGAGCTATTTCAGTGGTAAGTGGGCATTTCGAACCTAGCCGTCTTCGACTGTTTGCTAGTCTGGGTATCAGCGAACTTAGTTCTTCGTGCCTTCTAGTCGCTGATTATAAGCCCGTGTCTTAAAGTTTATTTTGGCACGTAACAACTTCAGTTCACTTGGTCTTCGATATGAAGACTACCTTGTAATTAATCGTACAATCAGCATTGCTTTTGACCAAATGGTACTTTTCGAATGTGTCGAAATCTGACTCTTCGTGATTTTCTTCTATCTGTGATTTCTTAAGTGTTTATGTGTAATGTTGAAAATCAAATGATTATAGGTTGATTTGTTGCTAGTTTCCTCTACAAAAAGATTCTATCACCAAGATGAAAATTACCAAGTACTTTTAGCTAAATGCATTTAAATTTTTCATCTGTCTACAGACATTGGACGTCGAGCAATTAGACCCAATTCTTCTGACATGACAGACTGAATCAAGTACGGTTAAGGAATTAAAAGGTTTCATGGTATCCTGTAGGTCAGAATAAATAAGATTCCATTGGCTACAGTATTTGTTTACGACTATGAAAACTGTATTGTACACTCAGGTCCCTCAACCTACCAACAAGTCTTTGTTGGTTCTCTGTATTAGTCTTTATCTTATAACCTTAGCCTTACTGCTAGTTGTACAATACAAAAAAGGTTTTGAATAATTCACAATCGTCTACAACTACCTGGGTCAGCTTTCCGCGCTCTTCCGAATGGTTCGACAAGACAAGAACGTCGGTGTCAATAGAGCGAGACCTCTAATGTTGTGAACTATCAAAATCACTACAACGCTACCTAAGGTTTTGTCTAACCGTCTGATAATGCACTCTCCCACCGCCGCTGATTAGCATCCAATATGGTACAAGTTACTGCAAAAAAATTTTTTGAGTACAAACTGCCACTTACGAGAATCATTGAGCACTGCTGATGGGCTGCTTTATTGACTTCTACCACCAGCCGACGGGAGGGCGGTAGCCTATTGCATCTCGGCACCGAGCCCTGTCAGTTCCACTGAAATTTCCATTTTATTGATTGAAGAGAACAAGATTTCAGCTAGCGTTTTATCTATTCTCAATGTTTCTTCAAGTAATTATATTTGGAGCCATTGTTAAGTTTGCTAACACTCACATCTTTTGTGAAATCTAACCAAGCAGTCCTTTGATTTCTATTCTACTAGAAGGTAAGAGGTGATTACGCTTTTAAATAATTGTAAATAATTTTAAATATAACTAGTTTTACAGCCAACTTAAATAATATGGGGTTGGAATAATAAAATAAGTACTGTAGGGGTAAAACGTTCAAAATACTGTCTTCAAGATTTCTAAGATTTATTGTTAGAGAAATGCTAGTAGAATACTAAGAAAAAAATTTTTGTTTTTGCTTTTAAAGAAACATACAAAGTAAGATTTTTAAAAGCTTCTATACTTTCACAGTGAAAAGCTTTTAAAGAAATTGATGAGTGTCAATTATTTGTCAATTGTCTTAATATTATACCTAACCTCACAATAATGTTAGTTACTTTATAAAACGTATAACTAAAATATATTACAGTAAAAGCTAACCGAGTTAACATTTGAGGCTACATGAATTATAAAATATCCAATATTTCACTCGGTCCCACGCCATGCCTACGTACACATATACTTTGTAATAAATGAAGAGCTTTTAATTTTCCAAATAAAGTCTTTCGTAAAAAGTGCTCAACAAAAGGAAATGCTTTAAAAATTCAATAGCTTTAGTAAAATCCTTTTTAGGAAAGTTAGCAAAGTTGATACAAGAAAGCACAATCAATAATATTTTCGGTGAATGGTAGCTAGATTGAGAAGGCAGATTTCCTATAACGTAGAATTACTAGATGTAAAACAGAAAACGCATTTTCTTCAAATTTAGAATAATACTTTGGTTTAAGAATACGAAAAGTATCTGTAATAAATTATTTTCTGATAAAAACTGGATTTTCGTTAGATGAAATAATTAAATTGCGTCATTTGTCACATGGTTTCTACATGGTATAATTTTACACATTCATATTTTTGTCTAGTGAGATATTAACATGTCTATCCTCCATGTATGACGACTAAACTTCTTACTGTTTAGTTTTAGGTTCATATTTATTTGCAATTGTCCTATAGAAGTCAAAACAAAAATACTACCAATTACAGGATTGTAAGGAGCTACTTTTAATTTAATTATTATCATTAATTGATTATCTGCATGAATTTGAATAGAAACTATCCATCCTGAATAAATAACGCCGTGACGTCTGACAAGTTGCCGCATTTCCACTCTCACACTCCCTACCCAGTGAGCTGTGCTGTGTAAGTCGTCGCGCAACCCTACCTTACTCGTACCCGTTATATAAACTGTAAGTCTCACATTCGGTTCCAAAGATGTGCTTCCCCCATTCCCATATCTTCCCTTGACGCGTTCTGCCTCCCAGACTGTCTTCGAAAGCTCTCTCCATAATGCTTCAGATGTCCACTGCTAGTCAGCCGTCCAAACCATCTGAGCATATGCACAGTTGTTGCTGGGTGACGCTGCTGAGAGAAATAGCCGTCCACAAATCGCCGCCAAACTGCTTGTGTTTTCCAATATCGGCGGGTGAGGCACCATGCGAACCACTGAAATCCCACAGCGCCTACCAGCAGCACCATTTGCTCGACCGTCTATCTCAGTCCCCTACCACCCCGGACTATGGTTCTGAAAACTGAAACGTCGTTCTTTTACCAACATTGTTCTGGTCATTAACAGTGTTCTCCGTTGCTGCTGCCTTTTGTTGGGTGCATGAGCTGCGGTATACGAATCCTCAAAAGGATACTTTAGAACTAACTTGATCCAGGGTTCTCAAAGGTCCGAAATCTATTTTCACGTTTCCATGGGCTTTCTATGTTGACGGTTCCTACCATGCGACAAGGATTTCCATTCATGTTTCTTGTTGACACTTTACCACCACGAGGGGCGTTTGAATATATCGGTTCGCTACTCCGTCCGATTTGCGAACTGCCATGCCATGTATTTCGGTTGCCACACCACGTGTAACAATATCCAGAAACGTTCAAAGATCACCACACTGACTTGGTTAAATAACGGGCTTCTGAGTCTAGCAGTTGTGTTTTCTCTAAAGGTCTGCAGTGAGAACGTTTTGAGGCGAGACTATAACTCGATTAGACTTTGCTCAGGCCCTGAAGTCCAGGTTTCCACCACGAAATATTTATCTATAAGTCTATACCGACGGCTGATTTCGTACCGGCTGCTGCTTCACGTGGGCTTTGAACCCGTGAACTCATAAACTATTACCAGGTCTCCGGCAACTTCGGTTTGTGATTCTTGGCAATTCTATCTTTAAAATCTCACTAATTGACGACTGAAGAGGAAACTAAATTTTAAACGGTCAGCAAACCTTTTGCGTCTTTTTGACTTTTACTAGCTGGGCGATTAACACAGCTGATAGTTCATAACATTCCAACAGCATCTTTTAACAGCAGGAGCAAATGAATAAAACTGCAAAATACATACTTACATACTGATATCAATATTATCTACATATCCATTTTAATTTGTACCGTCACCGACGCCAAACCGTAAGCACTGCCCTAGAACGACTTGACTTGGAAATTGCTAGTTGGTATTGCTTGGCTATAAAATCTAGGTTACTTATTTTTCCTACTTTTATTGAATAAATCACGATCTAACCTGCATCAAAGGCTTTTATTCTTACTAGTTACACATTTGTCTACTGCTATAACTAAAACAGAACAAGAGTAAACACTGAATCTGACTTACAAAACGCACGAAGTCGTACAAAACCCACCATCGTAAATGTACTACAATTTTTAACACTCGGGCAGGAACTCTTGACCAAAAGCATTCTTAACTGGAAAGTACTCAGTTCAAAATAGCCAATAAACAGCACTGCCAATTCTAGAATCTAATAATTTTTATAGTCATAAATGAGGAAGTCGATCGAATGTTAAAAGGTGTGATCCAGCCTTCAAACAGTACACGGTGTTCTTCTGTTGTGATCTCTTCGAAGAAGAATGGAAAATCATGTTTTTGCATTGACTTTAGAAATGTTAACCAAGTCATCACGAAGGATGCCTACTTATTAGGTACTTATAGATTTAAAACGGGAGTACTGGAAAATACGGTTAATTTAGAACAACAAATCATTGTCATTATCATTGTCGGTAGTGATCAATTTCAATTTAGAGTAATTTCTTTCGGATTTGTTTTCGACTGGATCACATTTCGACACCTGCACCCAGAAATGAGACTCAAAGCATCTTTGTACTTCCACAACATTATTTGTCTGAGAGAAACCTTCACTGAATACTTGAAGAGTCTAAAAACTATATTTCGCTGTTTGGCTAATCTCCGTCTGTATTCTGAAATGTGCCAAATCTGCTGAGACTCTCAAAACATTTGGGACACCTAGTAAGTGGTGAGGAAATTTTCCAATTTCGGTACCAAAGAAGATTATACCACCGTTGACAAGACTCCTCCAAGAAATCTAAAAATATGGACTTGATTTGAAAAGCAAACCGAGCCTTTTCGCAAATTAAAGAAGATACTAATAAAAGCTCTTGAATTTGACCTTTGGCTTGTAAACCAATGCTTGCGACGTTAACACGTTCGATCAATGTTTTACTACTAGTGTCTTCCATATTTTTCTAAAAATTTCTTGAAAGTTTGGCAAGAAAATTTTATGTTTTAACTATTAACTTTATTTTCTTTAATTTTATCTCTTCCAAATAGAAAGCATGTTAGGCAATATAAAAATACTTGCAAACGTGCAAAATCATCATCTTTAAGCTAGTCCAGGGCAAAAGACACTCAAGCATTATATATGTAGAGCGCAATATGTATGTCACCGGCATTGCTTAAATAATGGTGCAAACACACCGTAGGCATTACCGGCATCGGACATGTTAAGTGCTTCACGCAACAATTGGAAATGAAGTCCGTGTAATATCTCATTTCCTACAGATGTTACAGAGCACTAAAAGGAGTTACTCTGAAGTGGGTTCTTCCAGCAATACGACTTTGATATTAAACACATACCCTTTCCCAAAAGCCCTTAGCAACTAATAAACCGACCGAAAGTTAGAGTACGTGTTACACAACATTATGGATGTAAGTGACCCAAACGGGAATACCAAGAAGTAGCGAACTGTCTACTTTCCAAATTCTTGTATAAAAGATTATAATTCACTTTGTCATTTTTACGAGAATATCCCGAAAGAGTAAGAACTAATGAACACTTTTCGCTACAAATACAGTCGAAGGTGATGCACCTACTGCTGGACATTTGGAAATCACCAAACGCTGTATAGTGCCGTCGGCCGCCTTCGAAGAGACCCCTGGAGCACCATTCTTTCCGCTGCAATCACCTGCATATCTAGTATATTCTGAGAGAAAATAAACTTTATAGAATCTGGCAGGCAAACATCATACAAAGCCGTGAAAGCGTCTCAGCATAAAAGACAATATTTCAAAATCCGAATTAAAGGCAGCAGTACTCTGATTTTTAAAAGTATTGATATCCTTGTAGTTACATATTAGATGCTGAAATAAAAATTCAATTAGGGTTTTGCATCAGGAACTTATATTGGAAATAATTATATGAATTTGAATACATATACATAAACTATAATTTAAGCTTACAAAAAATAAGGAAAAACAAATAATTATAATTCCTTACACAGTGCAGAAAATACCTGGTTTTGTATTAGCGTGTACAAATTATTCAAGAGCTTGATCTGTTGCTTAATGAAATGTAGGTGAATGTATCTTCAGTTCATTAAACATTTACAGGTTACAGTACACCAAAAGCAATTAAATCAGTAGAAGCAATACAACTAACAGTAACTACTACATTTTACCAGAAATAGATTCAGTTAATCTGGTAGATGTAGCTTTTGCCCCTTCATCCCATTATTGTTGTCATCCTTTATCTTTTGCATTAATGCTATTTATTATTTATCATAATCATCTATTGTGAAACACTATTATTACTATTATCCATTAATAATATTATGTAATACAGTCTAACTGAAGCTGAGAAAAATTTAGGAAAATGATACTTGAAGTAGATACATTAAGGAAAAATGAAACATCTAACGCGTGTTTCACTTACACATATTAGGATGTACCTTCAATTGTTATAAATGTGGTCATCAAGAAGACAAATGGAAAATGCTCATCGCCTGGTGAAAAATTGATGGGGTTGTTAAACGTCCATTTTACGGCATGGGTTGGTTTTCATTACTTTTAAACGTGAGAGGAGGTTTTATTGTGATTGAATTGTAAATGGTAGCTGCTACCGGAAGTAATTGCACTTATACATTTAGAAGGCAATCGTAACGATTTTTAAATTTAAACCAATTGCAGCAAGCGAAAGTGTATTAGTATCCGAAGGTGATTTTTAAAAATTAAATTTTTTTGTTTTTCTTATCTCCTAAATGAACAACCAAAAAAATTTCATCTTATTTTATCATTCATCCTTATTTTAAATTAAAGTTTCGTTACATTTTCTCCGAGTTCAGGTTATTTCTGTAGGTATGGAATAAGACCTTCTGAACTCGACCCTTTGATCTGCACAATGACATTTCTAATTCAACACGCGTAGCTACGCCGGTAATTGCCAGCCTTGCTCTATTCTCTCTGTCGAAACGGTATTTGAAGCAGGCATTTTATTTATTTAGTAAATTTAATTTTGTAACTTCATCGCCATTATTGTGTGAGAAGGCGTAAACCGTAGGCAAGGAAATCGATTTTGGTATATCTTATTTATTTCATTTTTAAATTTTCTTTTTAAATTATCATTATCCTCAGAAATTGTGAAATAAAAATAATCTCGATGAAAAACGAAAGGCTAACACGAACATGTATTACGTTGCTTTCTATCTTAATTTACTCGGAAAAGCACCAAAAAAAAAATGTTTCGAGTCCGCAACGGTAAAGACATCCACGCGAAAGCTCACTGCAATACCGTCATATATCTCAGTTTTAATTGAAATTGCGCTCGGGCTTGCAATAACTGTGTCCTCGATACCGCACGCTTGGCACTAACTGCATTCTAAAGGAATTCTAGAAAATAAACTCGTGTGCAGCACTCGTTTTCTAGCTATCATTATTACGCTTTTATCTGAAAGAGAACTGCAGTCGGCCACTGTGTGGGACGCTTATGTACGAGTGCTTTGCTTCTAACATTTTTTGTTTTTGCTTTTTTGCATGAAGTGTCTCACTTTGCTTCAATGAGGGGTTTTATTATCAAAAGAAGTTTTCATTTTTAATTTTATACTACACTGAAGGTGTCGGTAAGAAATAAAATATTAAACAATCTCTAACATAATACAGATTCATATTTACATAAAAAGAATAAAAAATCTGGTGTTGAATTATTGATTTGGTTACAGAACGAAAATATAATTGTATTCCTTGAATCGAAGTCACTACATTGTTTCGCTTTTATTGTGACAATGTAATGTAACAGCTTTAAAAGTTAAAGCATTGATCGTTCTGAATATTCCATTTTTTGCAACCATTTCGTCTAAATTGAGCAATTTTTATTTTCTTGATATAATTCCCGCTTTTGTAAATATTAACGTACATAAATACGTTATGGTCCATTAGTTGGACCGTCGGCAGAATATCATTGAAAATTGAAAATATCTGTTATAGTGAAAATGAATTCTATAGTTAAGTATGTCTAATTGAAAGTGTACATATTGTGATGATATTAAAAATGTAGTGATATTTGAAAATGATAAAAAAAGAAAGTATAAAAAAAATTTGTTTTTTATTTGATAAATGTAATGACAGTAAAATAAAAATAAATTAATATTGTCAAAAAAATAGCGTTTTAATAAAAAAATTAAGAACCAAACGAAGAAAAATAAGGACCCTGAGAAAAAGAGCTCTCCAAATCATAACATAAAAAAATTGGCGTCCCAACGTGGCAGGGCAAGTTAAATAAAAGACATAATTATCATTTTGTTAGTTGTCTGTTGGTAGTGGAAAGATGTCAAAGCGAGGTAAATCGGTAGATAGTAGAAAAAGGGACAAAAGAGAGGAAGAAAATATTGAAATTGAACAGATGGAAGAAGAAAGTACAAGTATGGAGGAGACCATGGGAGATGTTGAAAAGGGGGATAAAAAGCAAAAAGAAATAAGACAACAACAACCAGATTTACTTAAAATATTAAAAGAAATGAAACAAGACCAAGATAAAAGATTTGAAGACCAAACTAAAAGAATAGAAGACCAAATTAAAAGATTAGAAGAGATTAAACAAGATAATACTAAAAGATTTGAAAAAATTAATCATAATCAAGAGAAAAGATTTGAAGAAATTAAAAGAAAATTTGAAGATCATGAGAATAGATGGGATAATATTGTTAAAAACATGAGAGGTGAAATACAAGAAGAGGTGAATAATAAGATAGATGAATGTCAGAATGAAATGCGTAGGAAAATAGAAAGACACCAAGAAGAAATTATCAACATGTTACAAATAAGGGATGCAGATATAAATGAGAAAATTAAGGAGCAAGAAAAAGCACAAGAAAACTACCAGCAGAATGTGAAAATAGAATTAGAAAAAATAAACAAAAATGTTGAAGAGAAATCAACAGCAGGTAATCATGGACCAAGTCATTATTGTATATTAGATAGCGGGATTCAAAATATAGCAAAATTCTCAGTAAACCACAAACGAATAAATCCAAAAGAAAGAATTAACAGTTTACCAATAAGAAAGGCAAATCTTAAAAATAAGATAAAGGATAATTACAAAAATGAAAAAAATTATCAAAATAACAATAATAATAAAGAAAAATTGAAATGTACTATTAATTGGCAGAATACACTAGGAAGAGTAAGAAAAGCGGAAAGAAGAAACAAAATGAAGATGACAATGGAAAATAAAAGGTTGGAGGGGATCAAAGTCAAAAGAAAATCTAAAAATAAGACTAGAAAGAAAAATAAGGAATCGAGGTATAAAATATTTAAGAAAGATAGTAAATCCAAAATAAGGATGGAAAAATATAAAATGATAATGAAAAAACATTTAAAGAATTTACTATCAGGAGTCAGAGAGGAACAAAGAAATTACAAATACAGAAAAAGAAAGAAAATCAAAGAACTAGAATAAATGCTACAAGAGAATGTTAATGTAAAATTAGAAGCCAATGTTGACAAAAATAACCAAAGAAGAATAAGGAACATTTTATATTAGGTTTGAGAAGAAGGTATGAATGATGCTTGAATGAATGTATTAAAGATAATCATAATGAGTTAAATAATTATTAATGAAGTATTATTAAAATGATGATAATTATGAAGATTTGAATATGAAGTTAGTAGAATAATAATGATAATAATAATAAATAATTAATAATATGATTGATAATATTAAAAGAAAAGGTCAAAATATGATCCTTAATATGAATAAGTAAAGATAAAATATGATATTGAAGTAGATAAATGAGTCAGGGACTTAAGTTATGTAAAGAAAACGTTACTACTAGAGAAAATAATTTTTGCAATTTTTTAAGAAGTTGTAGAAAATGATTTGTATGAATGCAGCATGAATGAAAGCTAGTTGGAAAATAGGGGAAAATAAGGGAGAAATAGGAAGGAAATGTGAAATAAAATGAAAATATCGAATATTGAGTTAAAAAAAACAATAAAAAAAAATCCTGTATAAAATGTTAATAATGCTAACTAAACTTATAAAATTTTAAATTGTTATTCTGTTGAAATAATGTAATGTCAAAGTGACAATTAACAAATGTCAAAAATGACAATTAACTAATGTCAGAAAAAAAATGGATGAATGACAGTTGCCTAATGTCAAAATGACGTTCGACAAATGTCAAATAATTAAGGTTAGAATAAAAACATAAAATAAAACACCATTAAAAAAAATGATTATGTATATCATGAAACAAAACAATATCTATTATATTACATAAGACAAATAAAAGAAACAAAGATCAAATTGTAATGGAATTCACAAGTGAGTATATTTTAGTTAATATTAATCAAAATTTAAGCTATAGTATAAAACGCTTAAAATTTATATTAATATGGAGGGGAGATGTGATGATATTAAAAATGTAAATGTGATGATATTAAAAATGTAGTGATATTTGAAAATGATAAAAAAAGAGAGTATAAAAAAAAATTTGTTTTTTGTTTGATAAATGTAATGACAGTAAAATAAAAATAAATTAATATTGTCAAGAAAATAGCGTTTTAATAAAAAAAAAAATTAAGAACCAAACGAAGAAAAATAAGGATCCTGAGAAAAAGAGCTCTCCATATTATTACAATATGTATAAAATTACAGCAATGCGCAATGAAAAACGCTCTACTTTTGAATATTGTAGGTACAACTGATGTTGATAAAAATATTAAATTTTAGATATTTTAGTAGATAAGGTGCTCCAATGAATCAAGTAGGTTTTTAAATGTTGTCTGAAAGCTGATGAGGGTGGATTCTCATTTAAGGTGGTAATTAGACTATTGCAACACTCTTATAAACTAATACTAATATTATAAACCAAACCGCCCTAGGTAGGGTAAACGCCTGAGAACGAAAGCAGAGTCAGCTTCTGAAACGTCCCGACAAAATGTCGCAAAAGAGTGTGGCAATAGTCCAATTAACATCTCAAATTGATTTTTAAATTAAACACATATATTGACTAAAAGCTGACAAAATGATTACGTTTGAGTTTAATTTACATGATAATTTAATTTTACAATAAAACAACTTTCTAGCTACTATCAACTAAACTGCGGTTTGTTGTATTTTGGATGATTTTCTCCATCATGAGAATTTCCATTAGGAATAACTAAACCTTTCCTCCTCTCTAAACCTTTATATCTTACGCAGCTATACATCTCTAATGAGTTATTACTTGCGCCAAATGGCTATTTTCGTTTGTCATTATTTCAGGTACTCACGAGAGAAGTTTACAAGCCATCTTTGGCTCTTAGTGAAATCAATTAAAACTGTAATATGTTATAAACGGTGTCTCGTACGCAAAGCTTTGGAGGAGATTTTCTGCGGCCTTAGGCAGTCACCAATCAACCATCCCATAGTTTTTGAAGTGGTCAGTCGTTACCAAACATTAACCCTCCCTTATGTCAACTACACTCTACTACGGATCGACCCCCCCCCCCATTGAGCGACGTAGCACACAGTTGCGCTTTGCTATCTATTAACCTTAAATTAGCTATACACCAATACGGGTTGAGCAGCATTCTTCAAAAGGCATTCTTCAGCTGTCATACAATGGGACTTTGTCCTTCATTAACCTTCTTAAGTTGGCTAACGTTTGTAATATAAAATAGCTGAAATCGCTTGAATGCTACTCCCTTACTACTATCAACAATCAACGTCCATCTCAATATATCCCGTTCCTAAAATACAAAGCATCTGTCACAAACGCAATAGACGTTTTTGAAACCTACTCCCCTGTCACTACCAACGATCAAGTTTTCATCTTTACACAACAAACAACCTGTGTATAACTTAAAGTAAGTTTTGCCTTGTTCTGATAGATTTAACTTTATATTATTTTACCGGACAAGGTCCGGTCCTGGATTAGCACGGAATAAACGCGTCAATTTCGGTTCCGTAATCTAACTCCAATTTCGGGCGGTTACGTGCTTAGAATTGTGCAGAAAAGTGCATATACAGTATCATTAATAAATAAATTCAGCAGTGAAAAGTGAAATTATTCAGTAAATAGGTTATTGAAATATTATGAACAGTACAAACCGATAAATGGTTGCACTCTTATCGTAAAATGATAAACACGGTGCACAAACAAAGCAGGAGCGTACTCAAACAAACAAAATTGACAAACAATTTCTGCTAGTAACGGAGTGCATGTAAACACGAATTTAGAAAGCCGAGAGTGTATATAAATAGAAATACTGAATGTTTGGAAATTTGATGGCTAAAGCGCTAGTGTGAACAATTATAAACGCAAAAAGTTCAGCGGCGACTCCTCGGATAAGCAATCAAAAAAAAAGAAATGAGGACAAAGAAAATAGTGAATATTTTGAAAGAAGTAATAAAAACACCATGAAACAGCGGGGCAACAATGATGAAAAGCTAGATGTGTTAATTAAAAAGATGCATAAAATGAAGATAGAGATAAAAGCCGAGATAAAACAGGTGGGTGAAGAATTACAACAGGTGAGGAAAGAACAAAAAGAATATTACAAAGACGTGGAAAAACTAAAAATGGAAAACGAAACCATAAGAAGAGAAAACAAGGAAATCAAGTAAGAACTGGAAAGAATTAAAAACAACATGGAATGTGTAGAAAAAAAGAAAAGGAAAAACAATATTGTTATGAATGCGCTAAAAATCTATAGTGACGACCCAATTCGGCTGAAAGAATGGGCAAGAAATTTTCTAAACACGTATTTGGAGGTGGCAGTACAAGTTATAGGGGCCCTTAACCTGGGAGAGAACACATGCTTAATTGAATTAGAAAACGAAAAAGACAAAATGATGATTATAGAATCTAAATATAAACTAAGGAATATTAAAGACGATAAAATTTATATTAACGATGACTTAACGAAACACAAAAGAAAAAAAGAGACAATAAGAAAAAGGGCCAAAGAACAAAAGAAAAATTACAAGTTGACTACAACAAAATAACGATAAACGGCATCGTATGGAAATGGAAAAAGCCAGGCATAGGCTAGAAAAAGTAAATCCAAAAAACTAAAACAGCAAGTTATAACAAATTACACGGTAAGCAACCAGGAAAAGGGAAAGGACATGAATGGAAAAACAAAAATAAGATATGGGGGTGATCATAAACTAGACAATAACATAAAAATGAAAGGATGGAACACTGCAACATGGAACACAAGAGGACTAAATGGAAGAGAAAGAGAAATAATACAAGAATTTGAAGAAAGAGATATAAAGACATTAGCTCTTACAGAAACCAAAAAGAAGGGGAACAAAGGTATAGAAGTAGAAATGATTCTTAGTGGGGTAAAGCCTGAAAATAGAGCACACGCTAGAGTGGGATGTATAGTGGAACAGAATATGAAGAAATACTTAAAGAAATGGGATTGTATCTGATTACCGAGATTTTTAATAAAGCATGGGACAGAAGCAAAGTACCAAAAGACTGGGAAATTGGCATCTTGATACCAGTATACAAAATTGGGAATAAGACACTTTGCAAAAATTACAGAGGCGTTACCCTACTGAGTATAGTGGTTAAAGTGTATGAGAGAATTTTGGAAGGGAGGTTGGGGAAGGAGATTGAAGCATAGATAGAAGAACCCCAAAGTGGATTCAGAAAAGGCAGAGGAATCCAAGACCAAATATTTACCTTCAAACAAATAATAGAAAAAGGAGAAAGATTAAGTAGAAAAATTTACATGGCCTTTATAGACCTAGAAAAGGTATTCGATATAATAAAGAAAAACGTAGTCAAGGAAAGTCTAGTGAGAAGGAATGTAAGTAATAAACTAAGTATGGCAGTAATAAGTTTGTATAAAAATACCGGAAATTACGTAAAAACAGAAAACCGACAATCGGAGGAATTTTTAGTAAAGGAAGGCCTAAGACAAGGCGGAGTCCTAAGCCCTGTCTTGTTCAACTCTGTCATGGACGATGTTATAAAAGAAACCAAAGTAAGTACAAGCAAGTTATATATAGGACACATGAACTTAGTACCAGAATGGATAGAAGTCTGTGCATTTGCCGACGATATTGTAATATTTGCCAATACGGAAAGCAGCTCGAGGTAAAATTTACAGATATGCAATGAGGCATTCCAAAAGAGGAACTTGAAGATAAATGAAAATAAAACAAAAATTATAGTGACAGTCACATGGGAGTCAACATGGCATGGTTAAATGGCATAAAACTAGAGCAGGTCAATACATTTAAATACCCAGGAGTACAAATAAATAACAGAAAAAGTCAAGAAGTAGAAATTACAGCTAGAATTTTGGATGAGTTGGTACAGATCTAAAAGGTTTAGATCCTTAAAGTGAAAACAAAAATGTTAATATGTCTGTCTTGCACAGAATGGACACAGAAAGTCTGAAGTTTCAAATATCTGACTAATTAGTACGTATGAACCTAACTGCCATAACTGATGAAAGAATGAATCCTTCTAAACTTTTTTATTAGTACAATACCGCAATTATATACTACTATCTTCACGGAAGTAAAACTACGTCGAGATTGTTGATTCTCCAAAGCTCAAACACTTTTGACTGATTTTTCTCTACTGGTGCGTGTGTATTATGTCCCATCTCATTATGGAAGCCAAATGGGCTCTGTTGTGTCTTTAGGAGTGTTATTTGGTTTTACTCACTTTAAATTGGTTTTATTAATTATGTAGTACTCACACTTACTCCAGTTTTTCATTTAGCATGACTTAGTAAGTCACAAATCATTAGAAGGTAAAATGTAGGTATGTCAGTCAGTTCAGTAGTCAGCAATTCATGTAAGCTTGACAAACAAAATAAATGGTGTACGATTCGAAATTTAGTAAACTATGGGAACAGAAGAAGTAGTACGTTAATTCCGGATCTAGTTTGATATGAGCGATTCTCCCCCAAAATGGTAAATGCAGAACAGTTGTAATAAACTACGAAAGCTGGTAACGATGACAATTAATACTTGAAACCATAACATTTTTGACTATTTCCCTCAGAAGATTTCAACCAACAAAATGGTTTGGATTTCTGAATTCTAACCATTTGTGGGAGTATTACAGCGATGGTAGCACTAATGCAAATTATCGGCAATTTTGCTGACAGCACCTGTCACACAACTATCTAACTTAATAACTTTTTCAGTTCTTGAGGTTTTTAAATATGTTTGTTACAAATGTTTTCTTGTTTTATGCGTTAATACATGCATTTTGCTATTTTTTATGTGTGTCTTATGTAAATTCTTAAAATTTACTGTTTATTTTCATTTTTAGGGGCGACAATCTTAATGTACCTTTCTGTCGTTGTTTTTTTATTTATGTAAGTGCAGACAAGAGTTTGCTTTCTTCACTTTTAGTAGGATGTGAAACTAGGCTTCGAGAAAAGTACTTACTTTCTATCATTCAGCCTTGCAAAAAACAAGAAGATCGGGATGGACTAAGCCTCTTCAAACAACAGACATGCCTCTTTATGGCTATCTACTCATAGCTACGCTCTCAACTTGCAAAAGGGAAGACTGTTAAGCTTGTTAGGCTTTCCAAACGCAGTGAGTTCATCGGTAATGAGATGTTATGCAAACTCAGTAAGGAGGTAGCTAAAGGCTCTAGCCATAAATTCTTTTTGGTTTAATATGGTAACAAGTCACATTCTTGATAAATGATTTTACGTAGGCAATACTGCAGCACTTGTGGAGTGAACGCAGGGACCATAGACAGACCAAGAACTCATAAGTAGGGCTGACAGATCCAAATTAACTAGCTGTTCTGTAAAATCAACTCAGCTTTAACTCCTTTGATTGAAATCCTCATTGGTCATACTACGAATTTGGTAGATGTCACCGTCAAGATTTTATGCATCAAAAATGTAATACCTAGGATTTCTAGGTTGGTCCTATAATATCATAAAAGCAAAATAAAATTTTATGGTTGCTCGAGATCAAGATAAAATGAAGAAATAAAATAGATGGGCAATCAATGAGCATTAACTTTTCTTCATGTATGCCACTTATTGTTCATGATGTAAACATGCACTACACCCGGTTTCTTAAAAGAGATTTTATACTTTAGTTATTTTGCGAATTTTTCTCATAGACCGAGACTACTTTGCATTTTCAACAGCAAATCAAGTTAGACAAAATACATATGTTCTCCTTAATTCGTCAGTTATTAAGTTTTAATTAGTGTTATTCCCAATGTCGAAAACAATTTGCATCATAATATAGTGGAAGACGGATTCATCCATCGGTAAAAGTTTAATTCAGAAAAAAACCCTTACTTTTGCCTGTTTCTGTGGTATATAAAGTGTTTAGGATGAGCGTATGGTATCATTCACTTTTTCACCTTACGTGGTAAGATTGATTTATTACTTGATTATTACTTTGTTTTGTTTTTTTTTGGTAATGTTAAATTGTTTTATTTACAATTACTATTAAGATACTAAATAACTAATCTTTAGTGTTTATTATTGCATGATTAATAAAAAATTTATTATATGATAACCATTTTTAACATATTACCTGTTAAATTACCGGACCATAACGCAGATAATTAATTAAAATTGGACAAATATATCATTATTCTGTGCAATATACTTTCACGAATAACAAATTTAATTAAAAGATCTTCTACTCAGAAAACATTTTTAAATGTTTTACTAATTTGTTGCGGTTTGAGTTTCACAATTACCCGTTTTGTTTTGTGTATTGTATATCAATAGATAGAAAATGTTTTATGATATTGTAGGTTACTGCACTCCTCCTCACCGTTGCTCAATTGAGCAAAGGGGGCGAACTTCTATCAAAAAACACCGAAAAGCGAGGAATTAGCAGCGGTTATTTCGGAGGAGTGTCAGGTATCCACGGCGGGGGATCACTAGGAGGACATGGTGGACTCGGTGGTGGATTAGGTGGCGGAATCGATGAAGGTTTTGACGGCAGTGGACTTGGAGGCGGAATTGGTGGAGGAATCGGAGGTGGTATTGGCGGAGGCATCGGCGGAGCTGCTCAAGTCAATACCATCACTCAACAAGTTCTAGTACCAGTGCCACAACCATACCCAGTAACCGTCACACGTACCGACCCTGTTCCCAAACCAAAACCATACCCCCTCCCAGTATCTCGTCCCGTTCAAGTTCCAGTTCCATTACCAAGGTCATATGTAGTTCCAAGACCAGTACCTGTTACAATAACTCGTACAGTTCCAGTGCCAGTATCTCAACCAGTTCAAGTTCCCGTTCCTCAGCCAGTCCCAGTTCCAGTACCTCGTCCATACCCAGTAGCCGTACCACAACCAGTACCAGTTAGAGCACCACAAACTGTCGTTGTGCCAGTTTTACAACCAGTTTACGTTGGAGGTACCGAAGGAGGTTTGAGAGGAGGATTAGGTGGAGGCTTAGGAAGTGGATTGGACGGTGGATTGGGAGGTCTCGGTGGAGGACTTGGGGGACATGGAGGTGGACTAGGTGGTGGACTTGGAGGTGGTCATTTTGGTCTATGGGCCGGAAAATTTGGAAGCGGAGCCACCAGTTATTCTAGCGTGTCATATGGAGGGTCTAAATACTAGGACTGTACTAAACTAAATCCTTCTTTCTATTTCTGTATCTTGAATTCGTCAAAGCAGAATAAATTAAAAATAAAAATAAAAAAGATAACTATTTGTTTGTTTGTTGTATTTTCACAAACTCCGATAACGAGTAGCGTGTGCTCAGATGTTTGGCATTGCCGCAAGCAATAACCTAGTAGTCTGCTAATAACAATATTAAGTTTAAGTAGAAGCTGCAATTAAATTACCATAGTGTCATTCATATATAATACTCTAGTTATTTTTATCTGACTTAGCCAGATCAGATTTTTTCAATATTTCCCAAAAATCTTCTTAGTAGTGTTTGAACTTGTTTTCACCAATGTCTAAAATAGGTTTTATGCTTGGGATCATTATAAGACAAACAAAAACACTAAGAATGATATATAAATGATAATATTCGACTCCTCCTAAAGTGAATGATAGGGAGTTTTGATAATTATCTGTGCTTTATGAAGACATAATTAAAAACAGAATATAATATGTGTACTTTCTATAAACTTTGCTTACCTAAACAATTAACGGTAATTTGACATGCACTTGGAAAATTACTAATAAGAATTTCTTAATATGACTGACAACTAATAAGAATTTACTATTATTTGTAAAGAAGACTTTCAGCGATCTATTCTTAAATTTTCATTTCAATCTTGAGATCATTGAAATATTCCCGCCATTCTTTATGAAAAAACCCACCCTATACATTGTGTAGTGTTTATTTTACAGTTACCTCTTTTAATAATATGATAATAACACCCAAATGCTATCATAAAATAAGTTTTTACTGACAGTTGAGTTGAAACGTATTTAAAACATTCTACAATTACCCAACTTTCTAAACATTAATTTAAATTTCACATCCTATTTATACGTGTTGCAGTATTTCAGCAAACATGGTTTATTAGGAAAAACAAGCAACGCAACCGTTGGTATAAATTGTGAAATTTTAAATATTACTGTAATACTTTAGGGATTTGAGAGAAAAGGTCGACCCAAAAAAACATACAACTGCGAGTTATTTTTCGTAAATCTCAGTGGTAAATGCTCATTTTCATAACTGAAATGCCAACGAGTTTTCGACCGTTTTGTATTATAACAATGTTGGTCTAACTTTAACTAAACTATGCAATCTGCTACATGTATTCAAGATATTTTCATGTGAAATTTTTATTTTTTCCTAGTTTAAGCATTAGGAAAAATTTATTTTCAAACACGTAATTCTAAAATGTTTCAAACTTAATCCAGGATTATTTTTCTGGGAAATAATAATGATCTAATGGTATAATATTATAAACCGATGGTTGCATTAATGTTAATTCTCGTCCGAACCTATAAAAGCTTTTCATGCACTTTTCCGGATTGTAGAAAAAATCTGAAAAAAAGATCATTAACCAATGCAACTGCACCGTAATCGCATTCAAAGAGCGCGTTCGAATTAAAACATTAGCCGATCCTCTCACGAACGCGTTATAAAACGGAGAACGCGCTAATTTAATTTATATCAAGTACGACTCCCTTGTTGGTAGCGAATTACAAAACTTCCAGACTTCAGATTTACCGTGATTGGTTTTTGTCTGTACCCGTTTAAGTTGCTCAAGTACCTTTGAAGCATGAATCTAGCACGTAACTCAGTGAACGTCTTCTTTACGATCCTTCAACATTAAAATTTCCGTATGCAACACCAGTACCGCAAGAAATTAACGGGAGCTGACAATAATTTTCACATTTAACTCGCTTCGCATTCGTGACTACCGGTGCGTCATCATCAAAATGTTTAGGCGTAGACATTTACATTAACACGTTTATAAAGGTGACAGTTTTCAGGAGTTGACGCTATTAATATTTGGAAATGGCTAGCGTGAGTTAGAAAGTTAAATTTCAGTTAAAAATTAAAACCCAAATTATATATCTTCGAGGAGACGTAGAACGCACATGCATTCATGTAGTTGCTCTAGTTTACCTCCTATATCTTGGCATTAGTAAATGAACATTAGACCTCTTATGAGCCCGAAATGGTTTAGAACAGGCACCTACTATATTTTATATTAAGTCTAGGACTACAATAACTCTCACCTCGCCTAAGTTTATGGGCCTCTTGTTCTAATTTATTTTCTCTCCACTAAATTGTTTAGTTGGTTGATAGGACAGCTATTATGCTTACCTGAAACAAATAAAATTAAGTAATTAGTTTTAGCAATTTGGTCTCAATTAGAAAAAATTACAAACTAAAAGTCATGTTCTAAGGCAGTTGATAAGGTCAACAACTTATGTAAAAGGTGTAGAAAATTTTAAATGTGTTTTATTTATTAGTGGGGCAAAAATTGCTGATATTAGTGTAGCTTAAAAGGGATATAAATTAAAATGTTGGGAAGTTTTCATTTTACTATGTAGAATACACTAAATACACAGTAATACATCTTACATGACACTCTATATTTTAATGTCTATTTTAAATGAGATGCTAAGCAGTAACGGTTTGTACATAAGTGCTGCAGGGCTGTAATCTTCCCAAAAATTTTAAGAAGGAATTAACTAAGGAAGGAAGAAATTTAATTAGCATTAGCACATTTTGAAAAAATTACTGTTTTGAACAATTGAAGCTAAAAATTTCTTGTGCTTAATATAAGACAGTTCGTCGATAAGAGTAGGAGTCTTGCATTCCTCATGTATGAACCGCTACTGATTGATATATCTAAACTTCAAATTAAATTAATAAAACTATAAAAATATTCTATTTAGCTCTTGTTGCAAACCAGAAACAGGATTTACTGTGATCTACACTTTAATAAATCCCCATTACTGATTACACATCTGATTTAGAGACAGTAACAAGAACAGAGAAAAATCAATACAATCCTGGTAGTGGCAAATAACAGCTTATACAATTCACTTTCTTAAGATTGTTGTAAAAAACGTAATCAAATTTGTATTTATCAAGCACAATGTCTTTTCTTAAATATTGCTTGCAAAGCAAATTTCCATGAAATTCTGTGCGCCGAATCAAGTACGATCAAGAAATAGTCATGATTTCAAAGGTAAAATAAATTCATTTTTTGTAAAAACTACTAAGGATGCAAAGAAACCAAGCAACTGGTATGTTTTTAAATGTTCAGTCATACAGCCTTGCCATTTAGAAATTAATCATTAAAAGAAAGGAAACGCACAGAAAAACATGCACTGGAAGTCTTCCTAGGTGTAGTAGAGTTTTGACAACACTTGCTTAAATAATCGTTTTACTGGCTCTTAACAGAGCAGAATTTATGGCTATTGGCTGTGGTGATAACATCAAAGCTAAGAAAAACTGTCGGTAAATCCTGTAACAACTTGCTTGATTCCCTTTCTCAAAAAAATAACCCACAAAAGTTAAAATAACTTCTAATCAAATATTGAGAGTCTATCATAGATCGAATCCTGACATTCACATCACACTTAGTACAAATGAAGTCATCATAATCCTTTAGGCTTGTAGGATGGATTAGATACAACAAAAGGACAGTAAAACCAATAATCACGCAATCATCCTTTGTGTAGTAGCCAAAAATGAATATTGGGAGTTCATAGTATAATCAGGGTAAAATCAACAACATCTACTGCTGCTATAAAATCCTTATTAGAACTGCCACGCTTTTAATTGCTTCAATTATAAAAAAAGTAGTGATGCTTAATGAAGCATACAAATTGAAAATTAACGGAGAAAATGACCCATTGAATCATTCGTACTTAACCCATAATCGCCGAATTTTTTTTCTATAATTCTATCTGATGTAATTATTTGCATTCAGTTATATCGAAAATGATGGACTATGGCCTTTTTATTGTTGATTAATTAGTACGTTGCTAATTATGGTGAGTTATCATATAGTAATGCTAAGCCCTTCAACTACTGCATTTTTAATATTGCCAAATAAATTCAAGTTCACTGAAAAATATCGTTCGTACACTAGAAAAACAACCTTCTTCTTTTTTGCCATTCTGTTGGTATCAACAGGTGATCTTTTCTGTCATACCTATTATCATTGCTAATTCCGTTTAGAGTTATGCTGTTCAGAGCTGTTGACGGTTTTCCGGCTTCTTGGACAGCGGTTCTATATTTTCTCAGGTACACCTGCACAATTTTCCTACGGAACTGAAGTTGCGTCACTTGATGCCCGGCTTTTTTAAACAGTACCCAAAGGTTTTTGATTGCAACATCAAGCATCTACGTAGAACGGCACCACCACCATCTTTCACCCCTAATAGAAATTCTGGATCTAGATATATTTTTATTCATAAAGTCAGTACCTCCCATGTATTTATTATATTCGCCATTGGCCTTGGTACCTGAATAACCTTCTTTCTCCTTTTGTGAGAATCTTTTGACAGAACGAACAGGATTGACACCGTATTGCGTTAACGTAAGGGTTATTGTTATCGAGCCAACGTATTAACAATACACCCTCTATCTAAAGTTGAAACACGTTCGCCTCTATTGAATATTGTCGATTTACTGTTTGTTTATTTGGCAACAGACAACTTTTAGTAACATGATTTTTGTGTACAGTTCCTGTGGGCCTATATCCATTTTGACAAAGACAACTTAGTAAATTTACACTGGTGAATAGATTTATCAAAAACGAAATTGTATGGTAATTTTTTTTTAGTGTCAGGA
>VTPC01088826.1:18844-47753 GCA_011009095.1 Ignelater luminosus
GATGGGATATATCTAGATAGCAGATGCAGTTAATAGTTATCTGGTCATCTATCCAATTCATCCTACTTTCCAATATATGGCTTCCTAGATAATTAGAGCCAAGGAGGAGGTACCTGTGACTTCCGATGTATAACTCCCTAGATGATTGAAACAAAATGAAGTAAAGCGGTCACCAGTAATACAGAAAAACATGAAGGATCGGACGTGAGAAGGGTATATTTAGACTCCTTGTATCTAAGGACGTATTATCTGTTGTCGTACAGTTGTTTACTCTTCTGTTTATTCTTCTAATTCCTATAGAGGTTGCAACGATCGCGTCTTTCTCCAAAAGCGTAGTGCAGAACCACGCCCTCGATGTCTTTTAGTTGCGCCCCAAAAATGATAAGAGTATAGCAAATGATTTATAGTTTACAAATGGAAGTTACGCAGTTTTACTCATAAACTACTTACTGACCTATTCTGGTAGTCACGCACCCTTTTTTGGAATACTATCCGCTACACAGTTTGAGAACTGCCATCTTAAACTATAGTATCAAAGATCCAAAATCCAATCAAAGATTTCTAAACGATCTCTGGTCTTTTTTTTTGAATTACATATTAATCGATACTTATACAAACATGCAGGAATAAAGTTGTTCACTTTCATGTTGAGTCACCTACACAAAACACTCCCGAGGCAAACTATAGTCAAAAATTAAAACTCTCCGTTCTCGTTTGTTATTCTAAAAACAAAAGATAACTTGGATTTTTCTGTATCTGTACTAAGTTTAAAGGTAGACTTTGTGTTTCTGTAAATTTTCAATATCCTTAAGCACACGTTGGAATTTGAAACAGTGGAATAACTTGATACGCTACGCCATCTGTAGGCTGTCTCTTGCCTAGCTATGTTGCGTAAAAACCCTCCTTTATTTAACCTCCTTGGCTTCTTAAGAAAGCTAATGATGCAAAAACTATTAGGAGCAACATCCCATAGGCCATCTAAGGTCAGGCTTTGTCTTCTATTAGCCTTCTTAAGAGCAGGTTGTACCCAATAAGTTCAACGCAGTTTAGATATAAACCTACATCAGTTAAACTGCATAGAAGCGATTACTGTAGCAATAATTGTTTTTATGTTTTTATGCAGTTGTATGTAATTGATGTATCCCTTCCCATCTGCGTTGGCTAAATGTTGGGCTTTTTTCTCTGTTGACGTTCTTGAGAGAGTCAGTAGTACAAAAACTGGTCGGAGTGTGTCATCCAACGGGCCACATAAGGTTGAGCTTTTCCCTTTATTACCATTTTTAATGGGCAATGGTACCAACTAAGTTCAACTCACTTTACATATGCATGAAAACGACTATTTTAACAGTTGTTTCTTTGCAATTGGATCTCGATCTAAATACGACCACGACTTGATCTGTGCCCTCTCAAGGGTCACTTGCGGTGGCAAAAAGCCTTCCATTAAGTTTTGTAAGAGAGCTAAATGCAAACAAGAGTCGGGTCCTACTTTGATTATTTATAGTGGCGTAAATTGGTCTGCCTGATCTTCAGATACTTACCTTGCTAATTGTTGATTTGGGGCTATCTAAAGAAATTAGTCTTTCTGATTAGACTTACAACAAATTATTCATCTGCCCAGAAACATCCTTCCCTTCAAATAAGTAGCTCCACAGTAATCGGCGGGACTAATTTCTGCGATCCTACAAACCAAGTTATGCGAAAACAAGCAAACATCTTGTGCGATAAGGTGAGATAGAAAATAACAAAGATGTGAGCAGTTGAAGTTATATGTTACTTTTGACAAATCTTATATAGCACAATTATTACAACTTGGGATCTTTTCATATAACCAAATTAAATCAAGGCTTCTCATCCCAACAATAGAAGCTGTAGGAAAATGTAAATGAAATAAAATTAATTAAAAAAAACAGAATCATTTTAACTCGAAAACGAGTAAACGAATATATCTGGATGGTTGACGATCTACTATATCTAACGAAAGGATCATTCGTATTTTTGTAGAATTAAAGTAAAAGAAATACGAAAAACTCGAATTGACAAGGTAAGTTTCTACTGGAACACTTTCTATTTTTAGAATCTATTGCCCGTAAAAACAAGGCATTTTGTATTCAACAATTAAACCAGACGACATAGTTGTGATTAACAGTGGCTGTTGCTTGATAAATACTAATTAAACTTTTAGCTGTAAAAATGCGATCTTTACTTGCTTTCAACAACTATCTCATACATACGAAATTAGATTTTAATAAAGCCTTTCTAAGCGGACGAAAACTATTTTATCGTATTCAAGTAGAAAGAAAGGAAATTCAGTTCAAACGTATTACGAAATTTAATTTATAATAAATAATAGTAGTTAATAAGAAATTCCATTGAAATCAGCTTTAAGAATCTAAAGTGACAAAAACATTTCTTAGTTTGTTTATGAACTCAATTCACGCAAGTTTTTTTTATGTTTTTATATCTTATATAGACAAAGAAATTAAATTTATTCCTGAAAAATTATTTTAACAAATTTTAAGAAAATACATGAAGTTTTCCTGTTTAACAAGTATGAGATATGCGATTTGCTCTCCACAATAGAAGTATAAAATAAGGGTGCATTTATTATTCCGAATTTCATTTAGGTCAACATTTCAATTTTAATTTAAACTCGCGGCAGACGAGTAAAACCATCAAACTTGTTAATTACCTGTTTGCTGAAATTCCCTTGTGTATTTTCTCTAGTGTAATTTCCAGAATTGTCGGTATCAGACGAGCGTGGTATCTGTAATTTCCTCTCGCTAAGGGCGCTTTACAATGAATGAGTTCAGGTAGACAAAATTTCCATATTCGTCTTTTTGAGGAAACTTTTTAAGAAATTTAGCAAAATTAGATTTTGTGTAATATTATTGCGTTTAATCGGTTTTAGATACTTTCTTATTAAGCGATTTCTGTAATCATTTTAGAAACATTTAACGTAGAGAATTATTGATTTAATTAGCTGAGCTTTTCTGTGCGCCTCGCAAGAATTAATCTGTAACATAATTTTACACCAACTATGCTTTTCATAGTACTATATGGGTATCAAGCAAAAATGATTTTAACCTAACACAAAATATCGTGAACATTTGTCTGTAAGTAGCAAGTATCTACAACAATCTACTAGTTTTGTTTGAAAGGTTATGATGTTTTTAAAAGGACTGCGGGCTATGTGTTTATATTAGAGAAAATTAGAGTAGTGTGATTTTGTAGAATAGTCTACTAAATATCAGTTTTAGTATATTAGATAGGAAGAGGATATCGTGTTAACCGATATACATAGGAACTTAACTGACACTGTTGTAATTATATTAGCTCTTAAAATGATAGGTTAAGCGATTGGCAAGATTAATTGATCAACACACGATACGACAGGTTAGTAACTGGCAGTCGCAACACGGTTCAATGTGAGAAATATTAAAACTATAGCAGAATAAATACAATTGAAAGTCATAATAAACATTAAATAATCTTTTCAAGAAAATTATGTTCAATTTAAATCTTTTGGTTAAGAACTTATGCAAGTTTCTTAAGGGTTATTTGATTTGTAACAACCTGCGTTGTTGTGATACAACCATTTTGTATAATTTCTGTAATAGTTGTATTTAAAATTCTACAGAGAAATTTATATGTAATTGAGAAAATGTTAGGGAAGCGCCCCAGTAGTTTTTCATTGTAAAAGAAAATCTAAATTCTATGTTAATATTAGTTTTGCATGGAAACAGAAATTATTCAATGATAGGTACTGCGTACAGTAGATTTAGAAACAAAATTAACATTTCAGTGAGTGCAAGTTTGTGGATTACCAGATCTTTGGTTACCTGTACATTAAACTAGGTGGCGCCCATTAAGTACTTGTCTTGAACTTTGCAACTGTTGCAATTCCATTTAGAGCTATTTGATACAGTAAAAGTTGTCTTTACTGGGTTGGTCCATTATTTAGTTTTGAATAAATTAAAATATAATTGTTGTTGTATGAACAAATTTTATTTTACTGGTTCTTCAATTACTCTAAGTAACTAAAATAAGAACTGGCCATAATAATATCAATCGTCATAAAGAAACACGAATTTCTTAAGCAACGCCGGTAAAGATTGTAGTTGCTACAAAATCAAGAACACTTAGAAAATAGAAACGTGACGGTGCGGTGGGCTTATGATATTTATGGGAACAACAGGATATTTAAGTCAAATATTTAATGACAAGCAAAAGTCATAGCAAATTACTATAACAAGCATGCTTTCTGCTTCACGCACAAGGATTTTGAAAGTGCTGTAGGAGTAAATTTACGCTAAAGCATCTGTTATCCAAGCTACTCGCGAACTATGAGAACTCATTTTTGATCAACCAAGTGCTTGGTAGCATGTTACTATAGCGTGTTGAGATAAATGAGAACACAAAAGATGAACTGCATGGTTTGCTCATTCGGTTTGAATAATACTGGGATAACTACGAGAAAAGGTTTCTTCTGGTTCGACTGTTCTGTATCTTGTGAGTTGTCTTAATAATATTACAGTAACTTACACGCCATAAATTAACAAAACAGAACTTTAAATAGGTAGACCTCATTGTAAATTTGCTCAATGTAAAAGATGTTTTATGATCAAATGTAGCTATGTTTTTTGGAGCGGTGCTTTGAAAGAACAAGAATTGAAAACAGCTTACTGTAGCGTATCAAATGTCAAGATGATCTAAACCAGAGTAGATTCTTCTCAGGATACTTAAACCCATGCAGTTCAATGTAAATTTAAAGATGCCTAGAGTCACATCGCGGAACACTTTTAGTGTCCAATAAACTAATATGTAGGTTTGGCAGAGGTCGATAAGTTATGAAGACGTTTGCAAAATTCATGTCCGTCCCATGAAAAGACAGTATTAAAATGCAGTAACTGTTCTTAATGGGTATACTGAAAAACCCAATATTAAAAGAAAGAACAAAAATCTCGTTTTTGCATATTATGTACCCACCACTGCCACCATTGCTCAGTCTGATTTTCTCGGTAATAAAATAAAGTTAGTCTCCTGTACCTATTAACTGCAAGGCTAAACGAGACTGGTATAACAATAAATCATTGATACGTTTGGGAAATGTTTATCAATTACGTAACAAGACAGTATTCAAATACAGTAATTGCCTTTTCAGTATTAAAGAAATGAAGACAACGCTCTGGAAGAATATCATATTTACGGCTTTGACTACTAGTACCACTGCTCTAGTATTCAATAATAACCAAAATAAAGCTTGTCTCGTGTAAATACCAATTAAGTGCACGACAGATTGGTTTGACAGTGCGAAAAGTCAGAAGCGATGCAGACAAGCAGAATTTTGATTCTGCGATCGACAACAATTATTTGAGTATGTCAATGTATCATTTCAAAGCAAAATAAAGCTTCTTTTTACATCATGCACTTAGAAAGAGACTATCCTTAAAAGTCCAGTTCTTTAAATTTGAGTCGGACTCAAAGCCTGCATTGTTTGGCCCTGCTTTGATGCGTAAAATTGGTAAATTCGCATTTGCTATTCCTTTTATTATAAGATGCAATCTGCTACATTAATGGTGGCTATTTCTTACACGCTGTAGTTTTTCCGATGACCGTAAAATATAGAGATGTCTGCACAATCTACGTCATTAATTGATGGGACAATTTTCTAATGCAGTGGCTGTCTTAGATGACTATACCCAAAAATCCAATATTAAAAGGAAAGAGAAAACGACTTGCAGGAGGTGCTTCCTCATAGCAGTTCTGACTGCTTTCTTAGTAACGACAAAATAAAGATCGTCCTGCCAACCAGTCAACTGGGAGTCTTTCTTAAGGTCTGTCTAATTGGTGAACTTTAATATTACTTTGTATCAATGGTATGAATGGCAAGGAAAAGTATGCTCAGAAAAAGTTATTTTTCTACAAATAATGGTTTCATATTCCTAGGTAGACTAAACAAGACATTAAAATGAAATGATGAATGAATGTATTAACTTAGTTTATGAAAGTTATTCAAGCGAAACTGTTAAATACCTCGGGAGACATTGAGGCTGCTTGGAAAGAAATTATCAAACTGCCCATAACATATGGTAAAATCAGTACACTAACTGTTCAGTTTCAAATCCATCAGACAGATTAGATGATGGCTTTTGGTTGAACATTCAAAGTCATTTATCGACACTGTTTTTGATGCGCAAAGGATCTTCAATTAGAAATTATAAAATGTTTTATTTCTAATACACAGTAACACACATTAAAGAGGAATGTCAACAGGGTTGAAGAAGAGTGACGAGGAAGGTAGCGAAGATCTTGTGTTTTTTGTTATTGCGGTACCGTGTACGTTTAGATCAACGACAAAAACTTATTCACACAAGCCCATGTTGTTGAACTTGTGACTACCTAATCATAGAACAGTTTTCCAAAACTGTTGAAAACTTCATAAAACGGGAATCTAGTAGCCCAAAGATTTAGTGTGTAGAAAAAGAACATAACATAGACCCAAGACTCTTGAAAATTGTAATACCACAAACCAAAACAATCAAATACGTAAAATGAAAGTATACATCAGTATGATAAGATGATGAGACTTGCATGTTTAAAAACTAAAACTATTTCGCATCAGATATGGCAGAACAGCTAATGATTAGAGAAAGACCACAAAAACAAGTTTCCAAACTGTATGATAGATAATTTGCTTGCAACTAAAAGTGAGTACATTGCATCCCTCCTACCAATGTAATACTGGGAGGTGTTTGTTAATTAATTGGATAAACTGTATCTAATACAAATCCAAAGATGATCAGCACATCAACCTAAAAACCTTACAATACGCGACAGTATCCTAGCCAGAGATGCTTCTTATTTTGGCCTCAGTAAAAAGTTCTGGAAAAAGCATGCAAATCAGTACATCTGCATCTGTATGCTTTTATACCTAAACTGCTTTGTAAAGGCTGATTATTTTAAGAACTATATCTAGATTTATCTAGCTTAGAAAACTGCTTGGTTACAGTGGCATAAAAGGAAAGAAGGGGTGATATGCTAGTTATAAAGAAGGCGCTACCGTTCTCTTGGACTGTAGCAAACAGACTGATACATGAGGTATTAGGCAATCCAGGTTTTTCAGTCTTTCAAATCAGCTTATAAAATCAAATTTGCTGCTGAAAACAGCTGTATTACTACAGGGTTAGTCATATGAAGTGTCCCCATCTATTGGCAATTCACAGCTGTCAAACCGTTCATGACAGCTGCGCCAAAATTGTTCCGATAACAGCTCAATACATTGTTTACAAGCCACCAGAAGCATTTGCGTATCGGTCAAATAGAAAAAAAGTTATTCGTGATGGAATTCAAACGAAATAGTGTGATTGCTCTATATTTGGCTGGAAAATCCCAATCAGCTATTGTGCGTGAGCTCGAACACATCAAAGTGAATAGGAAGTTTGTGTATCGCACCATAAATCGTTACAATGAAACTGGCAGCGTTGTAAAACGCTATGGAGGTGGACCGAAAAAAACAGCAACATCACCAGAAATGGTTCGAAAGGTGAAGAAGCGGCTTGAGCGAAATCCACGACGTAGTGGTAATCAAATGGCAAAAGAACTGAATATATCACAATCATCCATTCGTCGCATACTACAAAATGAGCTCCAAGTTAAGGCCTACAAGAAACAAAAAGCGCATGATCTTACACCGAACCAGAAGAAAGTTCGATTCGAAAGAGCTAAGGAGTTGCTTCGCTTGGCCGCGAGTGGCGAATTTCCGAACATTGTGTTCTCTGATGAGAAAAATTTCCCAATCGAACAATTCGTAAACACCCAAAATGATCGTGTTTACTTGACAGAGCGCACGTACGAAAATTTGAAACATCGATTGGTGACCCGAAGCAATTACCCATCGCAAATAATGGTCTGGGCAGCTGTAACAGCTACTGGGCGCTCTCCACTCGTTTTCATCGAGCCTGGTGTCAAGGTCAATGCGACTTATTATCGGGAAAGTGTTCTGGAAGCTGCTCTGAAGCCGTGGGCACGTAAACAATTCGGTCATGCGGATTGGACATTCCAACAAGACTCAGCACCGGCTCATAAAGCTCGTGTGAACCAAGAATGGCTGAAAACCAACGTTCCAAGGTTCATTTCTTCCACACAATGGATCTCGAATTCGCCAGACGCAAATCCTATGGACTATTCCATCTGGTCCATCCTCGAGAGCAAAGTGCGCGCAAAAATACACGCCAGTATGGATGCTCTGAAACAATCACTCAAACGTGAATGGGCCAAAATACCACTAGAGCACATTCGGGCAGCCTGTGAGTCATTCCCCGGCCGTCTCAAGGCAATAATCCATGCGAAAGGTGGCCACATCGAGCCAAAGTAGCTCGATTCTGAATTCCTGATTATTTTCCAACATTTTTGTGCTTTTATCAATAAAAAAAGTATTTCACACCACATTTTCTGACCGTTTTTCTATGGGACACTTCATATGACTAACCCTGTACATATTACCATGTGAACAAGCGGTAAAAGCAATAATATACACTGTACAAATTAAAGTGATGTTTTAAGTAAAAATGTGATAAGGTCCCAGCTGCTGTGATATTGTAACAAAGCCTTTACGGAAATAACATATAGTCTTAACAAATGATATTTATCAAAATGGTTATCTGTCCAACAAATCTAGAAATGTGGCGATTTTCTTCAAGATGGTAGGAGTATGATTACTCTACTAATTTACTCTCTCCAAAATCAAGAAAACGTTGAGAAATGCTATTTAGAGTCTTTCACATGGAAAACAACAAAGAAAGTGTTGAGAGTGGTTGAGAACACTTTGTTAGTTTAGTTTTTCGAAAAATATGGTGATCCCTTTGAGTTCTACTTTAAAGTTGTCAGTTTTGGTACAGGTTAGAAATCTAAAGTCTTTGATTCTATAGCCTATTTACTCTATGGCAGAGGAGTACTCTGCAGGTTAACAGGAATGTGTCAGATGTCTTAAAATATGGAAAGCTGAATGCCTCCTTAATAAAGTTCTTGAACTTTTTGTTTCATACCCCTCTTCGCATCGCGACTTGTATAATGAAGTTCCTAACTGAGGCCACTGTTAATCTGTATTCAGTTATTGAATATTTGATTTTTAATATTGCTGAAACATGTTACTGAGAGGAGTTAAATACATTAAGTGTCGATTCGATTGAGGCCCCAGGATTCGTTAGTTTACATCCAAAACACTTTGATCATCACAGAATAATAATTTAGTTATCGGTTATCAAAGGCGAAAGGTTTTCTTAAAGTCTGCCCCTAATCGATGGACTTGAATATTATTTTACATAAAATAACATTGAATAATATTATCAAAACTCGGAAAAATTATTCTTAAGCGTGTCTACTTACTACCTTATTGTAGACAGTATCAGATATCAACAAATGAATGTATCAATTTAAATTATAGAAATGGTTCAAGAGAAAACATCATCAAATTGTTCATAACATAAATAGTGAGTTAGTCTACTAGCTGGTAAGTATCAAATCTGCCACAAAGACTAGATAATAGTTTTTGGCTAAGCAGACAAAGTCGTTTATCGATTAGTAGAAACCAAAACAAATTATTTCTGATGAAAAAGAAACCTGCAAATAAAAATTGGAAAGAATGACAAAGATCCTGTACTTTCTGCTTTTACAGTACCTTGTACCTATTAATTCCACAAGAAAGACTGGTACTACACGCAAGATCACTTGTCGCTGACATCACCAGAACTGTTGGCAAACTTAAAAAAAGGAATTCAGTAGTGTAAATTTAGCAGATTAAGAAGGACAACATAACAGAATGGCTTTAAAGCTTTAATCGTAATACCACAAACCACACCAATGAAATACGTAAATAAAAGCTTATCCTGAAAAGCACCAGTAAAGAGGTAATTTCATAATGAGAATATTTTGCTTATTTATATTTTCAAAAGATTAATATTGTCTAATCTAAGATATTTAACTTTGTAATCTATGTTGAGGGTTATTCAAAAGCTAACGAGAATCAGAACATTCAACATAAGGAAGGTTGAAGAATCTTTGAATCCATACTAAATGTACTCGTTTATCAATTAGTAGAACGTCAGATCTTCAACAAAAATCGAACTGAAACAAGTAGGTAGGTTTGCCTCTTTAAACAATGAAAATCCACCCATATTTATATATATATCTACATACGAGGTCTGTTCAAAAAGTATCGCGAATTTTGTGTTTTTTCAAAAATTATTTATTTATTCATGAATATCTATTTTGTCCCCATCAAAGTAATCCCCATCAGATATTATACACTTGTGCCAACGTTTTTTCCAATCCTCGAAGCACTTTAAAAAATCATTTTTTGTGATCTTGTTCAGCTCCTCCTTCGATGCCGTCTTTATCTCCCCAATCGTAGCGTAGCGTCGTCCTTTCATGGGCCTCTTCAGTTTCGGGAACAAGAAAAAGTCACAGGGGGCCAGGTCTGGGGAATACGGTGGCTGCGGCATCATTAGTGTGTTGTTTTTGGCCAAAAATTCGCGCACAAGCAACGATGTGTAAACAGGGGCGTTATCATGGTGCAAAAGTCAATTTTTGTTCTTCTGCAGGTAATATTCCTTATTGACCGTTCTACCCTGTGGCAAGAACTCATGATGCACCACGCCCCTGCAATCGAAGAAAACTGTAAGCAAAACCAAAAGCAAGCTCTTCGTCGTTCACATCTTCTCGGCCCTCTGAGAACATTTTGTACCACCGATAAACGTTGCTTCGGTCCAAGGTAGCTTCACCATATGCCACAGTCAACATTCGGAATGCGTCCGCGCACTTAATTTTGTTTTTCACACAAAATCTGATACAGATTATTTCATTCATTTTTTGGAAGAGGCAAAAATCGAAGACGAGCCAAAACACGTCCAAGCAAAACAGCTGTCAAAAATTAACTAAACACTTAAAATGGGCAAACTTGTTGGCATAAGTGAGGGACATGAGCACCAACATAACGCCACAAAAAAAATCGAAAATCGAATATACGTAACCCGCGGAAATTCAAAATTCGCAATACTTTTTGAACAGACCTCGTATATAGGTATTTTAAAAAAAAACACATGTGGAGGCTTAATAAAATGTGGCAAAACAGTCAATAACATAAAAATATAGCGACATGCCTTAGTATTCTAGCTGGAAATATTGTCTATTTTGGGCCTCTGTACGTAAAAAGCGTCGGAAAATTATGTAGATTAGCACATCTACATATACTGTGTATCGATAACCAAACTGCTATTTGGAGGCTGATCACAGGGATATAAAACAATCTCAGAAAATCGAGGAGATGCTTTAGTCAAGAAGAGGATGCAACTACTCTCTTAGACTATTAGATGATGATGTAAAAATAACAGATTGACACATCAGGTTAGATATCTCTTTAAGTTATCATGTTACAAAACCAGAAATTTGCTGTTGAATACAGACAGGATAGATATAAGATTGTTATCGTCTAATATTAGCACATAAACACGTAATGGTTAAAACTCTACAGATCAATGACCACTGATACAGAGAGTGTGGTATCCCAAAGGTAAAAATAGATGATAAGCTTCCTGGTCCTGTAATATTATTAGAGAGTGTTAATAAAAATAATGAGTACGGAACAGAAATCCGTATGACTCCTGACTATGCAGTTCAAAAGATATTTTCAAGTGAACTCGAAGACTCGATAGAACAATATCTGGTGACTTGTTCAAAAATGTGCTATGGTCTCGACACATTGGAAACGAGACGTTTAGCTTATGAGATGGCCAAGTATCACAATCTTAAAATACCTAAAGTTTGGGTAGAGCGGCAAATGGCTGGCATTGACTGGCTTTACGGCTTCAGAAAACGACACCCCGAAATAAGACTTCGTAAGCCTGAAGCCTGCAGCTTGTCTAGGGCAACGTCTTTCAACAGACTCAACGTGCAAAAGTTTTTTGATAATTTGTTTGATATTTTACAAAGGTATTCAAATTCTGGAGAAGGTACAAGGGTGTTCAGTTTGGATAAAATCATCCAGGCAGTTACATAAAATCACCAGTGCAGAGAGGAGAACATTAGTGACAACCTGTTGCATTGTTTCTGCTGCTGGATCTGCTTTGCCACCTGCAATAGTCTTTCCTTGAAAGAATTTTAAAACTCATATGTTGACAGCAGCTCCCTCAGGCACATTATTTTTTGCTCAATCTACTAGATGGATGACCAGCGAATTGTTTGCAAATGTTATCAGGCATTTTATAAAAATGACCTCTTCTAAGAAAAAAAATCCGACTCTTGTAATCATGGACAATCATGAGAGTCATTTAGTTCGAGAAGTCTTGAATATTGCCAAGGAAAACGGAGTGATACTTCTTACAATACCTCCGCATACGAGTCATAAGGTGCAAGCACTCGATGTGTCAGTGTTTGGCCCTTTTCAAGATTTTTACAATGCTCCAGTAGATTCTTGGTTGGTCCGGCACCCAGGGCAGACTCTGATGATTTATAATGTAGCTGAGCTTGTAGAACAAGCATTTGATAAATCTATGACACCATCTAACATAAAATCCAGATTTAGAAAAAACAGGAATTTTTCCCTTTGATCGGGATATCTTTACCAAAGACAAATTTCTCACCAGCGAAGTGACAAACAGATCATTGACTAAGGAGGCACAACTGCAATTAAGGGATCATAAAACACCTCCAATCAATAACCAGCAACCTTCAATCTCAAGAGCTGCGGTCCAAGAATGTGAAAATCAAGTAATAAGTCTTTTGCAATGTAGAGACTATCATAGATCAGGGCTCAGAAAGAAAACTAACAAGAGAAAGGAAGGAAAGAGCTTAATACTGACTGATGCTCTTGTGAAAAATGAAATAGAAGAACGTGCACGTCAAAGAGGAGAAAAAGACAGAGAAACAAAAAATAAAAAAAGTAAAAATTGAAGAAGTAACCAAGTCGCTAGGGTTTTCTAGCCCTGACGATGATAATACATCTTTAAATGAGTGAAGTGATGACGAGATAGACTTACCGGTGTGTACCTTCAAAACACCAAAATCTAACGACTTTGCTTAGTAAAATTTTCTTAGAAGCAAATAAAATATTTTGTTGGTCAAATATAGACCGATATGGACGAAAACCGGGAATTCGATCAACTATTTGCATGAAAGTGCAAAAATGGACAACAGATTTTATTTTCCTTTAGAACCTCATATGGCAATGATGTCAATTCTAGATATAGAACTGCTGTTGCCAAGTCCATGCTTATCTGGCAAGACAAAGCGACAAAGGATTATATATGCTTTTTCTGAAAGAGTGTTAAGCAAGTATAAACTTGTTTAATGTTTATTTTAATATACATTGAGATATTTCGCGATTTATTTGTTATGTTCCAATGTACACCGGTGACCGTTCCATTGTGCCCCAGGTGGGAGACCAGGTTTTGCAAACACGCAATAAATTTTTTGATCTCTTTTTGTTTTCAATCTATACGAGGGCGGTTCAATAAGTACCCGTGTTAGAAATGAAGACACATTTTTTTTTAAAAATTGTTTTTTCATTTTTCAACATAGTCTCCTTTTAGAAATATACACTTCTCCCAACGTTCCTGCCATTTTTTAACCCCTCCAAAAAATAGGATTTGTCGAACTCACCAAAATACGCTTCTATCTCGGCGATGACTTCCTCTTTTGAGCTAAATTTTTTTCCCGCGAGCCATTTCTTCATGTTAGGAAACAAGAAAAAGTCGCAGGGAGCCAGATCAGGTGAATACGAGGGGTGCGGCAGCAATTCATAACGCAATTCATGCAGTTTGGCGGCGACAACTCCGGATGAATGTGCTGGTGCGTTATCGTAGTGAAACAGCACCTTCTTTTTCGCCAAATGCGGCCGCGTCTCCTTCAATTTTTTGTCGAAGCTGTCTAATAACTCACTGTAGTATTGTCCAGTGATCGTTCTTCCTTTTTCTAAAAAATCCATGAGAATGACGCCGTTCGCATCCCAAAAAATCGTCGCCTTGACCTTTCCGGCCGATGGAACCATCTTCGCCTTCTTTGGAGCAGATTCACCGGGAGAAATCCATTGTTTTGATTGTTGTTTAGTTTCTGGTGTGTAATGATGAATCCAGGTTTCATCAACGGTGACAACTCGACACAAAAACTCCTTCGGATTTCGCTTAAATTGCTCCAAACACTGCTTCGAAGTTAACAGCCGCATCCGCTTGTTGTCCACCGTTAGCAATCGCGGCACCCATCGCGCCGACAATTTTTTCATCGCCAACTTATCATGTAATATATTAATTGCCGTTCCGGTCGACACACCTACGATCTCTGCTACTTCACGCACTTTCGTTCGTCGATCAACGAAAATCATGTCGTGGACTTTTTGAATGATTTCCTCGGCAACCACGTCTGCCGGGCGTCCTGGTCGCTCATCAAAAACGGATGTTCGCCCACGTTTAAATTCGTTTTAACCAATATCTAACTGTGGTCATAGATGGCGAAGTGTTCCCATAAACAGCATCCAACTTTGCTTTTATCTCCTCGCATTTTTTCCCATCCAAAAACAAAAAGCGAATTACCGAACGATACTGCTCTTTTTCCATCTTAGCTAAAATCACGAAACACGTCTTACTCAAATGGCTGTCAAATCCAAACTAACCTATCAATCAGTCTGCAATTTGTTATACCGTCGTTTGATAGATGGCAGCACACGATGATAACACCAACTTCCCTCAGGAACGCCTTCTGTTGTCAAACACGGGTACTTACTGAACCGCCCTCGTAGTTTAAGGTCTGTTCTTGATTGTTATAAGAAAGAAACCACTGTTTTTTCTAAAAATCGAAATAACTTTTTCGTTCCATTGTACCCCAACTGTCCCTACAGGAATTTAATGAACGAAACGCAGGCGTGTTTGCACACACACTATTTTTATCGTTTAGATTTTTACTATATTGGTATAGTTATAGTAATGGAAAGTTTGCTTGTAAACAAATCAAAAGAGAACTGTGAGAAATGCTATTTAGCATTTTCTAAAGTAAATGGGAGTACTTTGATAGTTTACTTTTTCCAAAACGTTTGTATGTACATGAGTATTATAATGTTGCTGCTTTTTGCCAAACCTCTATTTTTGTTGAGGAGTATTTTACAAATTAACAAAGATCTGGAATTTTAGAGTATGAGATTTTGCCTATATTTTTGAAACAAGGAAAAAGATAATATTGCTTTGGTATTCAGTATCTCTGACACGTTGTCACGTCGACAGAAGCTGAATACATTGACGTTAACGATATAAATGATCATTTTGACCGTTACATTACATAGCGACTAAGAAGAAAGGCACTTTAACGGTTACTTCAGAGGTGGCTAGGGTTAAAGTATTTGAGATTACGATCAAAAGCATAAATGCAGCGTTCAATCAATGGATATTGATTTTGTCACTATCTAACCAAAAAAGATTTACAAGGTATTTATTGTCATCAAATGCCAAAGATCGTTGTACTGGACATTGTGTGATCCGAAGAATTGTTACCTAACTTGCTACTAGTGTAACTGATATTCAAACGCTGAAACGGCATAGTAAATGGCGATCAACTACTGTTATTTCCAGACTTTTATTTTATTTTTAGAATTTTATTTTATGCTTCAATTGATACCTAGTTTATAATTAAATACCGAGTCATATTATACTTAGAAGAAAGGTGCTTGGGAATCAAAATAATTACGTAAGAGCTAATTCAACCAAAAAAGAATTTTTAGCCGCTTGTAAACTAAATTAATTAAGTGCTTGAAATATTGAAAGCGTTTCTGTTGTATCACTACTAAAACATCGAGAAGGAAAACTGTAAGTTAAATATTTAGTTTAATTGGGTGGTAAACATTAAGTTTACTCTACTTTTATTATCTTATGGAAATTATAGCAACAGTTTTTTAAATTTTACATCTTCAATATCTTTCCTAATTTAATATTGAATTTGTACAGAAAATAAAATTTGAAAGTGACGAGAGAAACGTTGAAAACCACTTATTATTGAATTCTTACTGTCAAGACAAGGAAAATTACAATAAAGACAAAATGCTTACTACGTAGTTACAATTCTCTAATACATTACAGATCTTCAGACAAATACAAAAAAGGGTTGGCTTAATTTTTGAAGACAAGGCTATTTTTAGGTTACATTGACGCGATACCCTAAACATTATTAATTAACAAAATTTCCTATAGCAATTAACGTAGCAGATTCGTATTTTGCTCGCATATTCTCATAAGCAGTTAAATATTTCAAGGATATTAGGTTCAGCCATCCCAAAAGTTTGAAAGCCCTGAATGTAGAATTTTCAAATTATTTAGTAATGTTAGGGGCATTGTGGATTGTTTTCATTTATATAACAAAAGGAAAACTAAATTTAGACTATAGTAAGTATCTAGCAGTTCAAAATAATAGTCTTCCCTGTATATTCTCTGTTGGAAACTTTTCATTGAAAAAATCTGAAAGATGTTTATACTGTCTAGTTTTCAAGTAGGTCGTTGTGTTTAATGTGTATTTAATGTTTTAAAATTAACGCATATAATATTCGAAAATATATGTTGTGTACATAAATTTACTTTGAATTACAAAAGCGTGTTTTGATATAAATGCCTAAAAGTTAACATGTTTAATATTGTTGAAAACAAATTTGAAACGCTTCATCACATGTCAAGAGAAGTTGGAGTTTATCAAACAAAACATCATTTATTTTTTCGACGGTATTTAAAATCCTAAAATGAAAGTTCAACATGTGTTTATGAATGTTGCAAAGTTGAATGGATTACATGTTAATTTAAACATTTCTTTTTATTCTGAAGGTTTTCATTAAATACGTATAAATTAACGTGTTTTAACAGAAAGGTTGAAAATTTATGTTATAATTAAAAATATTTGTTTCGCTTTGCCGAAAAACTCCTGGGCTTTCAAAATATTTTTCAGTGTTCAAAGCATTCTTAAAATTATTTCACCTGAGGGCTATAATATACACCATTTATTTATTTATAATCTTTCCTTTTATCCACCAAAATCACTTTATATTAAATTAAATTAGGAATAAAGTTCGTTACACTCATCGCTAATTATTTAAAGAATATCAAGAAACAGTACCGGAGTTACGAAACAAACTAACAGTTTCCCAGATTACTCCTAGTGAAACCATAAACTGAAAGAGTAGTTTTGTAGGAATGTTGTGATTCCGCACTCTCAAGTTACCGTGAGAAATGCACTCGGGGGTGTTGAATAAAACATGAAACTTCAAGCTTTAAGGGTCATGCCATATGTCCATCTTATTCGGATTTTGATTGCGTTATTTAATGCTTATGTGTATTGCTATACATCATATGAAACATTTTGGGTATATCCTGGAGGAAATCCCTTCAAATTTAGTTATTCATTTAAAGTTATTTCGTATTATAATATCATTAATGTATAAATATCATAAACTCAAATAATAACGCCATTTCTTTAAATAAACGTCATGTTTGTATACATACTATAAACTACAAACATCGATTACAAACATTTGAGATATTATTTTGCATTTAAAATAAGAACAAAACGTAATAAGACACTTCTTGATTGTTTATTCTTATTGTTAAGCTTTTACCATAATACCTTGTTATCAGAAAATATTGTCTTTTTCTAATTAAAACACCAGAACGATGAAAGTGATAAATATCTACTCACTTTAGTTAGCTATGAAGCTATCATTATACTTTAAGTGCTTAAGTTGGCCTGTTAGCAAAGCTAGTATTTGATACTTGCTTTAAATACTTGTTGATACTTAGCTACGGTTAATTCAAGCAGAAAGTGTAACACCAATTAAATGACAGCAGACACGATAACGTTCTAATTAATAGAAATTTTCATATTTTTCTCATCTTGTCAATATCCACACCAAACTAAATGATCTCATAGTGAAAACATTTGCAAGATGAAGTTTGCTGAGTAAGTACTTTCCTCACTTTTTATTATTATTAACGTTACTTTAAATTTAACTTTTTGATTTTAGAGTAAACATTTTATATAGTCCGTTTGAGCTACACTATGTATTTTCCAAAATCTTTCTAAACCACGTGACGATTCTGGACAGCAGCAATTTACAGATTGATTCGAACAAGCTGAAGGACAAGGTATGTAATACACCACAGTTCTTTATCTGGAAAACGCATGTTAAATACCAAGGTACATAAGTAGCTATAAATCATTTGGAAATATTAAGGAAATATTAACAGCCTCCTTGCAGAGCTGCTTTGGATATTTTTGAACAAATTCCCACTTCGTAGAATTTTGAAAAACGTTGGTAAAGGTTCCTTAATGAATAAATAAAGAACGCCTCTTAGACGATATAAGTAAATTGGTACTGAATAGGTAGCGATCAGTCTGACAAGAAAATAAATAGTTTTTTAATCTTTTAGGCTAGTTAATGTTACTTTATTTTTATTCCTCGGAGGAGTTATAGATCTCACAGCATGCTCCATGTGAATGCCCGACTTGATTTCCTTCAGAATTGATTAAACTCAGCCAAAAAAGTTTACTAGACATGGAATACTGGTATACCCAAAATACCTAAACACATCCGTCTTATCTTAGCAATACCACCTTACTCACTTCTGAACTAGAAAACAACTTTACAACTTACACCTCACATTTTTAATGTCTTAGATTCATTTCAGTGTAGTTCATTACCAGCAAGTGCTAAAATAACCGTTCTGGTATTGCTTAGGCTTGCCATAATATCTTCAATACACTTAGAACGCTACCGCTGATTTTGGATTAGGGGCTCAGACTAATCTGCAGCTACGCCCACATACCACACGGATCCTAAACGATCCAACTCCAGTTCCGTCAGTAGAACCCAGGTCCGCAGCAGTACTACTTAGAAAAGATTTTTTCTCTCAATCTGAGTCTTCGTTCTTCAAAACAATTATTCTGGGTAAATAAAACAAACCCCAAGAATAAAATCAAAAAGGGTAAACAATACGAAAGAAGAAAAGTAATATCAACAAATGAAAACGAATAATAATAGAAAAACAAAAAATAAAATTAAAAAGAATTTACAGGACAAAAATAAATAAAAAAAAATCCTGGCAAATTCTTTTATTTTAATTTTAAAAAACCCAACAAATAATAAGGTGCAACTTAGCAAGCAATCAAGTTGTTGTTACATTCCGGAAGGAAACAAAAGGCCGCTTTAAGTAAATATTCTACTCTTTTCTACAGTAATGGTAAGGTAAAATAGTTTTTAACGGGGTTGTGTATGGGGAGGGGGCAGATACAAAACTTCGATGCAGTTTGTGTTGATCCTGTGTTATGTTGTAGTGGAAGACAAATGTAATATGATGGATATCCAGTAGTAGCGCAGTATAGTGTGGTCTTGTGGTATTTTGGTATGGAGAAAGAGCTAGTTAAGATGTAGATGGTGTATTATATTATTTGTGTTGTGATGGTGTGCTTTGTATTTTCGGTAGGTAGATCCGTGCAAGATTACTGTTTTGCCATTCACCCTAACCATCAGTCGATTTGGGAAATATTCCTTGGACCTCCCGAACGAGACCATATTACGAAGTAAGTAAGATGCTTCTCTGTATAGGAGGGGTGTGTCAAGGAGAATGTCTAGGTTTCCTATGCGGAAGTGGTGCTAAAGACAATTTAAAACAACAAAGCTGCTCCCACAGAAGAGAGTTGAGTCGTGAAGCCAGAGCTCCTCAAGCTACCCACCTGGTGACAATTGGCTGTCCCAACGTAGGGCTTCCAAAAAGACGTCGTCAACCTACAGTGCACCCTGGTGACAAACCGACCGGTGAACTATCTCATATTGACTTCACCTCCAACTCAAGTCGCTGAGATTACGAGTTTTCCACACCAAACGCCATCGGGCGATGTGATGGGTTATTGCAGGCTATTTGCTTCGAGAACGATTTATTTCGCTTTGTTTCACTTCGTTTGCATGTATAAATTCTATTTTCTTCTTTACCAGAATTTATATTCATAAAAGTTCTCTTAGAACATAGAAAGATTATTGGTGAGTATTTGTAGAAAATAGTACCATGTAGACATAACATAAAAAAAAGTAAGAACAATTTCAAACTTGCACCGTTGCGCATAAAGTAGAGATATCGTTTTAGAACAAAAGGGTGATCTTTGCGAGAGTCTAAGATGCTAATATCTAACTTGATTAGGTGCACTTTAAAAAAAGGGAAGCAAGCAGTTTTGGAAGACTGTCAGGTAAATATCAAAGTAAGAGTGATATGGAATATAATAAAACAACAAACTGTTGAAGTTTAAGAACTACCATATATAGACAGAGGAGTCTATAGTGAATCACTTTAAAACGCAATAGAAAAAAGCCTTCTTTATTAGCTTCAAGCTATATGAAGTGAACAATTAATAGATTATGTAAAAGAGATGCTCTTACCTTGTTACAATTACAACTACGTAACCTTACGTACCTTTGAACGGGTTTGGATGTGTTCTTGTTCATTAGATGGTCTAATTCGACACGTGGTGATTTATCTTTGAATCTCAATATGTCTTCAAAGGAGAAGCTACGACAGGATTGGACGCAAAAATAAAATGCCCAGGAATAAAATTCATTTTTAAAAATGGAGTAATTAAGCGAGTATTAGCTAAAAGCCTGGATTTGATTATTTTTAATTTTAATAAATATAAATTTCTAAGTTCTAGGTTCACAATTTCATACTTAATTGGGTGTGAATTTCTTGTGCTTTTATCAGCACGAAAACTATGTAAGTTGGCTTCGTAACTTCAAACATCAAAGATAACTGCATTTTCAAAAAGTTAAAGCGCTCAACAAATGAAAATGGGAAAATAAGACAAACTTTCTTATCAAAAATCTAAACAAGTTTTAATTTTGAGAATGTCTTTAGCAGTCAAATATGGAATTACAAAAAGCCTGGTTTAAAGGCAACTGACATGCCATCACAGAGAATATTCAAAAAATAGGTTCTGTTTTGATCCCCCATTCTCCTTATGAACAAGAAGGTATGTTTTTGTTTTGCTTTGAAAAGAGATTTTCAATCAGCAGATTTTGACCCCGATTATTACTTTTTGTGTTGCTTTGAACTGTGGGGCCAAGATCTGATTACATGGTACAGTGACATTTTAGTTAAATTGTCCAAGAACTTTAGATCTCTTTGGCTTTCAGATTTAAATTCTTAAGAAGGTTCTAGTATAGACAAACTAGGAAATTACCTGTGTTTAGTTAAACAAATTTTGTTTTACTTTGAAATAGAGTCCATTTGTGAAAATTGAGCTTGGATTTGTCTTAAAGGTGGAATAGTTGTATACAAAGTAAGTTGTTCAAAGTTATTCAAACTCCAAGAGAAGAGTTATTCGATTGATGAACTACAAAATGTCAAATAGTAGCAGTTTAGATACTTGCTTACTATACACACAATCCTTAGTACCGTGACTTTCCATGGAGAGTTGGCTACTCACAAACATATTTGATTTTCTCCTTTACTGCAAAAAGAGAATAGAAAAAAGACATTTTACCAAAAATACATTAACTGATTGTGAATAAATGTCTCCAATAAAGATGAACACAACACAAAACCGAAATTCTGTTTCTAGCAGTACAGAGAATGCAGGATTAGAAACTCTGCAACAATGACAAGCAAAATACGTCATATTATTAATAGCCTCAGTGTCATTGCGTAACCCAGAACGGCTAAGCAAAGAAGTATCAGAAAGAGAAAAAGAAAAACATAAGCAGGACATTTGCGTCTCTTATCACAATGTTCGTTGTTTTCTTAAGTACTTAGTTATAGTTTGTAATTAACTGAAAAACTAATACAATATTTAAAGCGCTTTAAGCGCTTTCTTTCAGATTAGGATGAAAAAAAACGAACTTTATTTAGGTTTTACCTGTTTTGCAGACGAGAAAACTACTTTCGTTTGTTTCAAAGTAAGAGAAAATTTAATAAATAAAATTTCCTTTTTATCACAATTTAAATCACTCAAGCGATAATTAAGTTGCTTAAGAAACTAATTTGCGATAGATAACAACATTTATTGTTCTTTTTAAAAGTAAAGAGTAATAAACTTTTTTTGATTTTCTGCAAGTTTAAGCGTACGCATAACTTTGTAGAAACAGCGACGTACACGTAGTAGTTGGCTTCCTAAATGTGTTTTCAAGGAGATTTAATATAGATAGATATTATGTATTTCTAAATGCACACCCATGTTAAAAGCTAATGAATATATTATCAAACAAAATTTCAAAGCACAAAGAAGATTCGTCAAGTTGATATTCTTATAAGCGCAAATTTCCGCTTCCCGCTGGCATGAGTTTCCACTGCTCCACTCTACTTAGTAAAGACTTTGACATCTTCAACCTTAACTATCAGAGAGTTTTAAGGATCCCTGGAACTGTCTGTCGGGGCGATACGACACAAGACGAGACGAAACGGAGTGACAGGCATCTAATCGATACCTCATGCAGCTGTCCGCAGTGACGTCACAGCCTGATTCCTTCTTTGGATGCTATTTGATGCAATGAATTGATTGATCATACTGCTTCAGCTGTTAAAGCCAGAACGGTGGTGTTAAACGTGGAAGTCCCGTGAGACGTCGCGAAACTGGGGTTTTAAGAGGGCATTTATTACTTTCAATAGACTGATATGAATGTGGGTTCGTATTTATAGGAAACGCAATAAATGCTAAACTAAATTTTGCTTAACATATTAGATGATAATTCATCCAATTGTTGTAGGAAATTAGATAATTATTATTAAAAGAATGTGGAAACTATAAAGGATCCATCACTTTTAACTGCAAGTGACACCGAGGACAAAGCAATCATTTTGTACAATTCAGCTCATACTATTATTCAGCAAATAATTAACGTTGTTCTAGTTTAGATCAGTAACAGTAGAAACCACATAACGAGGATCTGACACCAGTGATCCATCCACAATAGCCAGCATTCATGAAGATGACAGATTCATCACATCCGACGTTAATAATAATTCTAACAATATGGATTGTTTAAGCGACCGCCAGTGGACAGATCATCTGTTATAAAGACATCCCTGTCGTAACCGTCTAGAAATTTCTGGGAAAATTTGAAGAAGGATTTTACACTTTTGTTATTTCTTATCAATATATTTCTGTTACAAGCATAAATTATTTCGTCCTCTTTAATTAATCAAGTTCAATTTAGGCATTATTAAAAGATTTTTTCGGATAAACCCTGAAATCTCTACTTCAGTTTTTTCAGCCAATTCAAATAAAATATGAAGCTAAAATGTAATCGAATTTTCCTGTAGCATTGGTGGAATGGACAAATATACCTTTGCCGGTGTTAAATAATCTAAGTGGAAAGGATGGGTATCCAATATGATGAGCAGGCATTTGGAGATCAGGGAAGAGATCGCATCAGGGATCATCGGGATGTCAGTTGACAATATACACACAGGGTTGATGCTATTTTAACCCTATTGAATGTGATCATATACAGTGGCAATCCCACCGCTCATGTTCTGTCCGGCCGTGTTACACTCGTAAACTACATGTTTATACCGCAAAAACCGCAGCTCGCAAATCGCCATCCACATCAGTGTCATGGTTCGCATTTACCAATCTGCATTTTAAACTGATTGACGACTATTGCTTGCAGTTATACTGCTTGCTACTAACAGTAGGTTTCGATCTCTATTATTTCGACTACATATTATCAACTTCGTTGGAATCGAAAAACGCAAACCAAGTTACTATAATCAGGATCCAGACAAAGAAGGCTTACTGGAACCTGTAATTTCCTGAACCAACATAACTAATAAATGTACCTAGCTTTTGATAAATATTGTATTTAATGTAAATAAAAAACTTTCTAGCTTTGGATGTTTCATAGGTTATCAGACAATCGCATTTTTAGTATGAAGTAATTAAATTTATGTTAGTCGGATTAAGGCCAAGCGCACTGATGCGACGAATAGTAGGACATAAACAGCGCACCCTAATTCAACAAAAACCTTTTTATACAAAACGTTCTGATGAATGCTAAAACATTTTGTCGAAACTCGACGCATTCTAATTCGACAAGAATGATCTTAACTTCTGTACACAAGATCTCGAACTGTTAAACATAAATAACAAATTGACAATGACAAGATTATATTGCGTAAACAAAGTATAAGTATGTTTCTCTTTTTATAGTAATAAATGTACCAGAAAACGTTATAAAAACATTTTTTTGATCTAAATCTTTGTGTTTAAATACTTTCTTATTTCAAAGTTTCTGTTATGTTACCGATTTTTTTATTAAAGTTGCAAAATAACTTGTTTCCTATGTTAATATATACCTATATTAGGGTTGAACAGAAGAACAATCTGAATCTCGTTATCTTAAATTTGCTTTATAGTATAATGTACTATTACTTGATTTAATAATGAAGTGTAATAAAAGTGTAGAATTGTAAAAAAAGCTACACGAGATTATGATACAAATAGTACAAATCAACAATAATGTCAGTGAAACTACTTTTTGTGTTGCCCTCTCTTAATAGAAAAGCCCTAACCATTACTGCATATTTAAATATTTGGGTTAAGGATGTACAAATAATTCAAATGCAAATATGGGACGTAACAAAAATATTGCTTAAGCAAACTCAACACTAAAGGATGAGAACTCCTATGTTTGTAGTAATCAAGCATAAAATCGATAGTACGTGGTCTAACGAAGTTTCAAAGTTTTGTCTAAACCAATCACACTGATATACACTAAGCGAGATAATAGATTAAAAAAACTAAAAAATTGCAGATTGCCTGGATGCCATGTTATTCCAATGAGGTTCTCAAGAATCATCTTGCATAAGCAATATTGTCATCTGTACAATTTTCAATAGCTATCCGCGTCTATAAACTAAAAAAACTTATTTCAGAGAAGAATATCATACCACAGCATTCATATGGGTTTTGGATTCCACCACCCGCCAATTTCACCAAATAATTCCTAGTTCCCTAGTTGTTTTGAAGAAACAAGGTCGGCCTTTTGCACACCTGCCCTTAAGTCAAGCGACAATATTAATCTTTCAAACTAGAAGGCTTAACGTAAATGTAGCTGTAAGGAAGAAAAACCTACTTGAGGAACCTAACCGGTTGATATTAAAAATCAAACAGAACCGGAAAGCCTGAGCAGTTTAAAAAGTCCAGATCTAAAAATCTAGACATTTTAAGATATGGTCTTGACAGCCCAAACTCAAGGCTGGGAACATACTTGTTTTACAGGTATGTAGTATGACTTCTTTGGAATCTACAGAAAAATGATAAATATCAAGAACACCAAAACGTATGGCCAGTTTAGAGTTAGTTCATCCAATACAAAAACTATTGAAAATGTATCGACCTTCCACTTTGCTTGGGTTGACTAACAAGTAAAAGAAGAAAAGTTTTCAGCAGTTTATACATACTTGTAAAAGTCGGTTCAACAGCAAGAAGACAGATTGTATGCTTTGGTTTGATCAAAGTTTTAATACACAACTTGATTTGGATCTGATTACTTTATACATACTACCTTGAAAGCAGCATGGATATCCTATATGAATTTCATTTGTGTGGAGACAAAACACATTGTTCAACATGTACTCAGGAGTTATGACAATATTACTCTTAGAAAAAAAAAGAAAAATGCTTCAAAATTCACGAAACGTTAAGAAATAGGCGGAGAAAATTCAGAGGTTTACTAAATTTTCTTTTTTAGAAGTGAACCGAGAGAAAAAGTCATTAGAATCATGTCAATACTCTTACATGTCTAAAAATAAAAGCAAAGTCAAGTGAAGATAAAAATAAGAAGCTCTATAGTTTTAGTTGCATCTTGTATATAGAATTCAAGACGCCGTTTTGAGAGAAGATTCGGCTATTGCAGCGCTTTTTGTACTAGAATTTTAGACAACTGCATGGTTAATCAGCAAAATTAACATTAATATTCCACCTGAATGACCCCAGAAAAACAAACAAAATGAAACAATATTTACTATTTCTTTCATTTTAAAATTCCATGTGATTCTTAAGATAGTAATTGCTATAAAAATATATATCCAAGTTAATTATAATAATTTCTATTGTTACAGAAAATTTTGCTTTTGTCTTCGGCTTCTTTCGTGGTCGACTTAAGCATTGCATTTTTGGATGAGATGATGTTGGTGTTCTCTTAATTAACGTATGTGAACTATTTAATGCGTTTGTCTTTCAAAAATTGACTTTTGCACCCCCACATCTCTGCGCTTTAAGGCAATCGAATTCTGAAAGAGTTTGACATTCTCAGTTACTCAACGTTTGCTTATCTTACAGGTACAATTATTATTTCTTTTCTGGAAAACTAGAACGTTTGCTACAAAAGTAAATGAAACATGTTTAAATTTCATAAAGAATATATTTGGGGTTGCGCAAGGTTCAATACCATCTCCACTGCTGTTTATGACCTACCAACCAACTTCAGCATTGAAATAACTACAATCTCAGACTTCTTACTCTATTATTCAAGTACAATTCTTCACAAACTCAAAGGCAGGAGCAGACAGCAGTGGAAGGAATTGAAACTTGAAGTACTGCTTGGAGTATATCCACCAATCAAAGACATCTACCTTAAAAAAATATGTGGACTTCTCAAACGTTGTCATTAATAATCAACCGTTTCATTGTACTTACAGAAAGACTGAAATTAGAAGTTTACAAGTTTATTACAAAGCAAATTAACCTGGAGCTTAAATAGTGAATAAAATACTTCATGAAGCATACGTTTGATTCTCCATAGAGCACTTTAAAGAGTTTTACAGTAATCTTGAAACTTCACTGTTTGAGATATTCCTAACTTGTCTATTGATTACGTAACGCTAATAGTTTTGGGCTTTCACTGTCTACCATTTCTATAGCTTTATTTCAGAATAAAGGAACTAAACAGAAAAAACAGCTTTTTTAGTAAAAGTTCTTTGCACAGTACAAACAGAAAAAAGATTTCCAAAGATTAAAACAAATTTAGACAAGACATGTACATTTTTTGAGCTGGTTTGAAAGAATGTGATGTTGCCATTTCTTGACCATCGTTTTCTTTTGTCCAAATTATTTCTATGCAAGGTGTTCTAGTTTTAATCTTGATAATCGTACCTTTCGAAATAAACTTATGCTCAGATACTCTTAATTCTTGAAATACTAAATGGTTCAGTCAAAAACAGCACAACCCATTGAATTAAAACCTTTTGCAAAGAAGTAAGTAAGTAAGTAAGTATACTTAAAACAAAACGATTAATCTTAATGTCTCTGTCAACTGCACATGGTTTAGGAAAAAAAGGTATTTTTGTGTTCTATTCGCGGGATGCGTTGTTTTCAAGCAAGTATTGCCAATAATATTGCCAGAAATGTTGCCCTAATTTTAAATTTTCGGTAACAGCACATTGCTAGACGTAACACAATCGCGATGACTTTTGTATAATACCTACTTAAAATGACAAAAATGTTTTTCAGTTTATAGATTATGATGAATCAATAAAGTAGAATAAAATTAAGACAAATATAAAACCGGGACATTTACGTGTCCCAGGACTTTTTATAGAGACGGTGAAAATTCTCAAACAATTGAGACGCCTAGTCACCATCCAAAGTTATCAAGATTAAAACAGAAGCATCTCTGGAGTCTTTAGAAAGTGTTTTTTTAGCTTAGATATATCAGAATTTTGCCTAGTAGAAGGTGGTTCAACCTCTAAGACCAACAGTTTTACTTTCTTGTATCAAAAAGCATGCTTTTGGATTGTCTTTGCTTTGCAACTTATTACCCTGAGCCACGAACCCAGAGAATCTTGGTTAAGATCGTTATGTAGTTTACGCAGTCCTTATTTAACAATGTCTTGTTGAGTTTGTCGTGGATTATTTCATCAATAGTTGATTGAGATTCTATTTTGTGTCCTATACCGAGACAACAGCTTATTATCACTTAAAATTCTTTGATAACTTTTTTTTATTTAGTTTTACGAAGCCTTCCTGAAGGAACTGAATTTCCATAATAAACTGAGCGGTTTACTCTTGATGTTTTCACAGATTGATCCTCTGACTTTTCTCTATACGAGCTAATTAACAATTAATATACATAATTTAGATAAAGAAGGATTGTTTCAGTATAACCAAAACTTTTACAAATTATTTTGTTGTGTGAGGTTATATTCCAAGAAACCCAAAACATTCTGAAAAAAATCATTTTTATTACGTTTCAATTGTTAACCAATTCGAGTAATTAAAGTTTGCGCAAACGCAGCATCAAATCAGAAATACTTACATACACATCTGCGATTGGACAAGTAATGCTTCTCAAACCTGCTGTATTGCATAAAGTTGCGTATCGAGCGAAGATGTCTCGTGCGATACTGCCAGGTTTAAGCATGCTCAAAAGACGCCTCAATTGAGCAGACTCGTGCTGCATGGAGGACTTCCTACAAGCGTACAATGTATGTTAAGACGCCTGCGGTTTACAAATTAAATGCAAACCAGCCATCATATGAAGCTTTGTTTAATTCCTATTTACATTTTTACACCGCGAGTCCCCACTGCTATTTGATTTTGTCATCACCAACAGGTCTAGATTTAAATTGATTGCTTTGTTTTGCTAAATTTTTTTTGTTTATTAATTATATTAAGCGTATTGCAATTGATATGGCCTGACAGTAGGTGGTATACTAACTCTTTTTAGTAGGATGTTAGATAATAGTCCAGTTTGTTCAATAGAGCTTTGCAGGCAATTTGTAGCATCTACCATTATAATAAGACTTAGTGTGTTTTAGCTTTTTATCTTAGTAAGAATATAAAAGGCTCATTAAGCTCCTTATCGTACGTAAGTATATGGTATTTGTATTTTCAGGGATATGTTTGATCG
>VTPC01088827.1:0-22816 GCA_011009095.1 Ignelater luminosus
CCCTCGTTGCCTAATAGCATCGGGGCCCGAAAAAAACAAGGGTTGAAGCAAGAGAGGTTTGATAGGAAAGAATATAAAAACAAGAATCACCCAGACTGGTTGAAATAAAGTGGTTCTTGGCTAGGGTAACCCAAAGTAGCCACCCCTGTACCTGCAAGCTGGAGCTCCTGCTAGCTGCGCGTAGTCACGATTTCCACCCGCACAGGTCAAGAGCGGATTCAGATATTAGGCTAATATTAACGTGAATAAGTTACTACTACAAAACTGCAGATATTGGAGCAGGTAAAATTTGCACTTATCCATGTTACTAGAATATAACGACCCGGAAAGGTTAATGTTTGGGCTGGATTGATAGGGGAACATGTTATTAGACCATTCCTTATTGATGGAAACATCACAGCTCAAACGTATTTACAGATACTTCAAGAGAGAGAGTGATAGTGATACTTGAATTAAATCAATTAGGCACTGAAGGAGAAATATGGTATCAACATGACGGGACGCCCGTAATGTTAGACAATGTTTACATCGAGCATTTCCAAAACGTTGGATTAGACGTTAAGTGGAATGACCAGCAAGATCCTCTGATTTTTGTACCTCTAAGAATTTCTGACGATGAAGCGATGCAAGTACATTAAGCTTCTTTTTTTTTCTTGTTCTAAAATAAACACCATTAGATAGATATAAATAAGACTTAAGATGGTACGTACCTTTAGGATTCTGTGGTATAAATGACCTCAACCTTAATAAACGCTTCGACCAGTAAAAGGAATCCAATAAAATTTTGCAGCAGGGAATCACCGCAATGACAAGAGGGCAACCATGTCCTAAGATAATTGAAACAAGTTCTAAGTAAAAAATTTCAGAAATTTACACAACACCAATTGACAATAAAATGAAATCACAGGAATTCAAACACGTAGGGTTGACTTAAATTGCAGGGTGAATTCTAAAGTATAATCAATGATTTTCTTAATTTGGTTAGAATTTCTAGATAATTCTTTGATGAAAATAGGATTTTTATACGAGACAGAAGGGAAACTTTCTCTAATAGTTATAATCGTTTCAAAATAGATTAACAGAGGGGGTTAACTAAGTTCTAGAATATTCATTATTGCTTAAAAAGGGCAATTTAGAATTAGAAAAAGTCGGAGAATCAACAATTTTAAATTTGATCGATTGATTGTGAAGGCCAAATCCACTGATGATGATTTCAGAGAAGAGTGAAATGTTTGCAGGCTCAAGATTATAATAAAACTTTTATTTATAGTCTGCAATACATAAAGGGCGATTTGAACTTTCAGAGATCATGAACTATCCGATTTGTAGTAAAAATGTATCCCTGTCAGATTCTTAAAGATTATCGAGTTACAAAGAAAAGCCTTTCTATGACGTCATTACCAGCTTACATCTTGTTAATACTAAGAAACAAGAAAAAACAACCAGATTGGTTTCTGTCAGATTTATTTACGAAAAAGTTAGTTAAATTTTGAAGTGGGGATACTTCCTATCTTACAGAAGTTTGAATGAGTTTTCAAATTTATCCTAAAAGACTCAACGCCAAGCGAAACCGTGAACAGTAAAACTACCAAAGCTGTATGGTATAGCTTTCCAAGGACACACAAAGTCGGTATTCTTCTTCCGTTGATCGTCAATACAATAGAATCTCCACCTTGTATACCTCCCTGTTTTCCACACATCCTGAACTTCTTACATTTTGTTCGACTGATATCCAAACTCATTCTTAAACCAGGAGAGCTTTTAATTGTTTTTGATGAGACCTTACTCCCCATGGAAGTCCTTGCGTCACCATTCCAGAAGCCTATTTAAGTAGTACTTTGTTTTCTTTGTAGTTCCCTTTGATGAGAAAAATGTGCATATGATGTGACTTAACTAATTATAAGTTACTAAATCGGCATATTTTTCTTTCATCTCAAATCTGATTTTATTTCATTTTTTACTTTTTATGAACTTGTAGGAACTCGTAGCCCAGTAGGTCGAATGTTGACGCAGAATTTACGTAATTTAACTTTAGCAAAAAATGTCTTGCAAGCAAACCATTTCGAAGATAAAAAGAGGGGCGGTTTTTAGGCAGATTTAGCGTTTATCTTGCAAATTAATTATTTTATAGTAAGTCACTTTGTTGTCAGCAAGTGTTTATACCACGAGATGACTACGTAGTGAGTTTTAACGTAGCAGTTCAAATTCTGCTGCTAATAAGGCAAATTACAGTTATGGTAAAGATTCTGATAGCCATGTTACTATATATGAGGTGGTGTCTTATTGGACCTAAATAGTACTAAAGGTGCTGATAAGTTTAAAACAAAGTCCAATCTAATCTATCCGGCAACTACAACATCAAAGTTATTAGGAATGTAACACCACGTATAAGAATAGTAGGCTTTACCTAAGATATTGTTGATTTACCTCCATTTGCCTTCTTTATGGTTTTTAGAAATCTTACCTAAAAGCAACTGGCTTAAAACAAAAGATTTAAAAACAAGAGAATTAAAATTAAATGAACTAAATTACAAATAATCTAAACTTAAACAAGAAATAACCTTAACTCACATAACTTTTCAAGATATTACTTAGATTCATTCTGAGATTATGTTAAGTTAACACTTGAGGTTAGGTTAGGTTAGAAGTTACAATCGGTCAGCATTTAGAACTATATAAATACAAATATGATTTTAGAAGAGATATGTTTTACAGCAAATGATGGTTTTAGATCAAATGTATTGTAGATCGAATACATTTAGATACTGCATCTTAGATATAATAAATCTAAACCAAATGCGATTACTACAATTGTTTTAGACCAAATGTTTTTGATCAACTTTTTGGAACTCTTCTCTTTAAGCAAAATGCTGTAATCTTTGATAGAATTGATAAAATTATTCTTGCAAATTACCGAGACATTACGCTACAAAGTAGAATCCAAATATACACCAAACTATTTTTGAGATGGATGTAAACACATACAAGAAAGCAATGTAAGTCAAATAAGTTTTAGTTGAACTAGATAGTTATTCTGTTTTTGATGTTATTGACGCAATGAGGTTATAAATGTAAATGGTTACCGCCACAAAGCTAAAAATTGTAAAAATACCATTAAGTGTTCTCTATGCTCCAGCTGTTCTAACTATAAGGCTAAAAACATAACTTTAGTTGACGTTACAGACAATCATGCTGCTTGTGATAAAGATAAACGCTTCGTATACAATCAAATTGTTGTTAGATTGAAGGAAGATGCATTAACTCCAAAATAGCAATTAATGCAGTTCTCTAATTTCTTCAAGTTACTACTATAAGAATGTCTGAGCTCTTAATGAATTATTGCCCAGCACAACTGCTTCAGACTCTTTTCTCCGAATTCTTACACGGTACACCGCACAGACGAAAAAAGAATACTGAGCCTAGTCAATCTGTAAATCTAAATTTTCTAATGATTGATATCAGTTATTGCCAATTGCTTTCCAAGTATTCCACTATTTTGATACAGGTTTTGTGTATTTCTCCAAACTTAAATGTCACACGGTATGAATTATTTCTTCATTTCCTATCTTAAAGAATATGTGGAATGTATTGTTCTTGTTAGGAATTCTAACGCTCCTAATTGTGATATAGTCTTATCTGATAAAGAACGCTATAACCTAACACAGTTTAATATGTTTTCTGAACTACACCGTAATAATCATGTATTATATTACAAAACAAAGACTTTGGATTTAAGCTTCTTTCATAGTTTTTGCTTGTTGTGTGTCATTCTGTAGAAGAGGTTAACTATCATCCTGCCTTGAGTATTGCATTATTTTGACTGCATACCCGAATAATTGAAATCGATTTGATAGACGGTACAAAGTTAATTCCTGCATGAATGTAATTACAATTTTAAAAAATCTGATTGTGTTGCTATATACAAGGGGTCCCGTAAATGCTAACAAAGCTTCATGTAAACATCTTTTTCTACAAATTTTTATTGCAAATCTGCAAAAAGAAAATTTCTCCTCGGCTTAGTTTTCTTGTACAAGTGTTCGGAAGTTAACATCTTTGACACTAAATAAAGAGAAACCAAAGAATCGAATCCGAATGACGCTATTACCAATTCAACAAATGAATTGTTGTTGTTGAAACAATAATTACCCTTGATAAAGCACAGAACTGTTAGATTTCTCTTTTTAAAAATGCTTTTAAAAATTGAATTCTTACCAAAAAATAAATATGACAAACATGCAAGTCTTGAGTGTACTGATAAATCTGATGAAATTAGTTGCCAGAAATTCTTTCAAGTTTTGACAACTTTATGGTTCATTATCACTAAAATAAAATTAATAAATCTTTGATATTTTGCTATACTTTGGTTTCTGTATTCAAATCAATCTGTATTTACCTCGTGTGACAAATCTAAGTACGTTGGAACATTCGTGTTTTCAATTTTGGCATCTTAAGAAGTTGAGGAAGGCTGCTACCTGAAGTTTTATTGGCATTTACGGGACACCCTGTACAATCCATTAACTGAGGCTGATTGGACGGAGTTACTTGTTTCTGCAAATGTAGAAGGGGCTTGTAGTAGATTTTATAAAATTATTTATGACATCTTTGACTTCACTGTTGCAAATAAACAAATCGTAGGTATCCAGTAGCCGTAGGATGCTACTGCCGGTCTGAAGCGCGGATAAAGGAGGTAGGTTGATAGAACAGGTTACCAGTCCACCTACCGGAGAACCAGCACATTAGCTCACAGAAATGGACATAGCCTCGGAATTGGATTAGATAACTCAAAGACGGCTAGGCAACTAAAATGGACTAAACGAGTACGGAGAAACAGCTGAGATGCGGAACCTGGAACGTAAGATCTTGGAACACGAAGGATCTGGAAATCATTACTGAATTGCATGAAAAAATAATCGAAATTTCTGCACTGAAGAAAACGAAACGAAAAGGAAAGGGAACAATGCAGATTGGCAATTATTTGATAATCTATAGTGGAAAAAATAAAAACGAGAGAGACAAGAAAGGCATGGCAATTGCACTACATGACAAAAGCAGCCAACATCTAGAAGACATTGCCCATGCCAGCGAAAGAATATTGTGAATCACTATCAATCTAAATAAATGCAAAGTGCACGTATTTATCATATATGCGCCAGACATAAGCAAGGCGAAAGAAGAAAAAGAAGATTTTGCACACAATCACAAAAATAACTGGATGAAATAAATACGAGTGATTACATCTTAATAATGGGAGACCCAAACGGCAGAATAGGAAACGATGAAATCCAGGGTATAAAACAACGTTTTAATGAAGATATGCTAAATAGCAACGGCGAGCTATTAATAGAATTATACACACTCAACAATCTACGTATAAATAATACGTTCTTCCCCCACAAGTGGAAATACAAGTATACTTGCGAAAATACCAGAAGACAGCAGTTGGTCACCGATTACATAATAACAAATAGAAATTTTAAACCGGAAAATATAGTTGATGTAAGAACCCTGAATTCTGCGGATGTTGAAGCGACCATCGACTAGTACTATGTAAGATTAGACTGATGCATATGCACACGGTTAGACAGAAAAAAGAAAATACCTCTCAGAAAAAAAACTAAATATTGAAACACTAAGCAATACCAGTACCCAAACGTTGTATCAAGATAGACTCTCACAGGCTATCACTAATAATAGCATACACGAAACAGACTGTAGAATACGGTTGGGAAAAACTTAAACAAAACGTGCTGCAAGCAGCTTACGAAGCAAGTGGGAAAAAAACGTTCACAAAAACAGAACAAGAAACAAGAACAGAACACCGTGGTATACAGAAGAAGTTAAGAAAATCTGCAAAGAAAAGAAATGAGCTTACCTCACATTCAGAAGCACTAACAAACAACAAGACAAAGCGAATTGTATGTAAAAACGTAGCGAGACTAATAAACGAATCCTACAAATAAAAGAAGACTGATGGTAAACGTTCACAAAATCGATAAAACACGACGTATACGCAGAACAAAAAAAGACATGGTCCATGTTAACAAACAGAAAGACCAAAACCAACGAGTTGTGCAAACGAACAAAATCGACAAAACCCAATGGGAAAGATACTTCAAAGACCTGTACAAAACTAACAGATAAAGAAGAAACACTACAAAATAAAGGAGGAAAAATAGAAATAACAGAGGAAGATGTAAAAAATACATTAAAAACATTTAAAAACCGAAAATCTTTTGGCCCTGACGGGATCAACAACAAACTGTTAAAGTACGACGGGAATAAATTAGCAGAGCTAACACAAAGACTCCTACAAAAAATATACGACCCAGGGAGGATATCTGAAGATTGGAAAACAAGCGCAACAATCCCGTTATATAAGAAGGCAGATAGGAAAAGCTCAGAGAACTATAGGGGCATAACCTTACTGAGCTCAATGTTGAAACTCCTATTGAAAATTATATTAAAACATAGTGGAATATAAATGAAAAACAAGGTTTCAGGTGAAATTGCTCAACCACCGATGCAATTTTTATACTTCCGCAGGTGATAAAAAAAATCCATTGAGTATTCCAAGCCTATATTTCTATGCTTTGTCGATCTTCGAAAACATTTGACCGAGTGAGATTGGAAAATGTTACAAAAATATTAGAAGAAAGAGGAGTACTATCTAAACTGATACACCTAATCCACGAGGTAAATACCAGCTCAAAAACAAAAAAAAAGAGTAAATGGAGAATAAAACAAGAAAATTCTCTCAGCCTAAAACTATTCAATTTAGTCATGGATAAGATAATAGACGCGGTAAAACCAAAAAGGGGATACGCAATGGGACATCAGAGAATAAATATTGTGTGCTACACTGAGGATGCTGTACTCATTGCTGAGACGGAAGACGATCTACAATGCCTGTTACATCAGTTTGTAATAACCGCCGAACAGTATAATATGGAAATATCCAAAAGTAAAATAAAATGCATGACAATAAGTAAGCAACCACTCCGCTGCAAACTAGAAATAAATAGAGTCGTTATCGAACAAGTGATGGACTTCAACTACCTTGGAGTAGAAATAAGCAGCAACAGAAATCTACAAAAAGAAGTGAAAACACAAGTGACAAAAGAATTAAGAATATCTGGGCTATTTGAGAGACATCACTTGGAGAAACAGGTATATGGCAGTAGACAGCAGAACAAGGATATATAAAACCATCGTGAGACCGATAATTACCTATGCAGCCCAAAATTCCAGCGAACACAAACAAAACAAAACAAATAAATAAAATCCCGGAAATGAAGATACTCAGGCAAGTTGTAAGCAAAACATTACTGGACAGAATACCTAACAAGAAATAAGAGATCAGTGCAAACTCAAAGATATCGGAACGGACGACGAAAGACTGATCAAAATTGCTTGAGGCCTTAAGCTTTGTGGAAAACGACTCCAAAAAGTTGGAAACAGAGTTGGGTATCTACTTCCGCTGATATCCCATGGGGACAAATCCGTTATAACAAGCTATTGCCTAATAAAGGAAGAAAGAGAAGAGAAGAAGGTATCTAGTATGGTTTCGCGGAGAATTGTTATCCAAGTGATGAAGACTACTACAGACTCAGGTTTTAAATCGAAAGTCACTCTAACAAAATTGTTGATGGATTTGCAGAATGATCAGATATAAACTGTATAAGCTTATGTGATATAGTCTAAGTTGCGAAAAAGCTGAAGAATAAATTTACCGGATAAGATTCCGAGTTTCCTAGTTAAAGACTTTATTCACGTGTTTGCCCAAGCTTTACGATTTAGCTTTAATTTGTGTGTACAAATGGGATGATATCCATTACAAAGAAAAGGTGCTCGTATCTTCTCTATTTACAATTCATGGGGGAAATTCTTGACTGAGATTTACAGGCCCGTATCTGTCCTGTGCAATTTTTTGAAAATTTTTGAGATTGTTTTTTAAGGCAACATTTAATCTCTATTGGACAACATGGATTCGTTCATAATCGCTCGACTACTACAAATTTAACGTCTTTTATGCAATTTGTAGCTAGAATATTAGATAAACACAACCAAATCGACTGCGTGTATACCGATCTGAATAAAGCCCCTAAATCACTCAACTTTTTTTTGTAAATTAGAGAGCCTGAGCTTTTAGAACAGGCTTGCAGTATTAGACCAGCTGCAGAGTCCTGCAGGCACTATTTATCTTACCATTGTAAAACGATTTCAATTAAGTTGGATTATTCTGTTAGTAATTGCGTGCTTTAGCGTTGTACTGAGATTGGGGATCTTGAGACTAAATCCCAGTTTAGATCTCATGTAAATCATATTGTTTAGGACGCCAGTAAATCTATTGGTTTCATTATAAAAAAAACTGCAACACTTTTTCTTACACAAAAGCCTTACTTACTTATTATGGCATTTGTGAAGTCTAAACTTACTATACTGCTTTAATCTGGGATTCTTTATATGCTTGCTATGTTACCGAAATCGAAAAGATTCAACTTCTGTTTGCAAAGCAGCTTGTTTATAAAGAGAAAGGCACTTATCCTGCACGTGCATCAAATCATAATGATCTATTGGGTAAATTTAATATTATAAATTTAGAAACTCAACGTACCACAGTATCCATTAAGTTTATGTATGGCACTGATTGTTCAAAGGTGTTTTCTAAAATAAACATCATTGTATCACGTATAAATGCAAGATCGCATGATTTCACCGTAGGAAGGCAAGAACAAATCTGTTATATTATATTTCCTTGATGTATTCTTATGCCAACAAACTAACTGGTCAAACCGATGTATAATTATTTTAGTACACTGAAATCAATAGTTAATGCTTTTCTCTTTTTGTTCACTTTGTTTCATTTTGAAAATTAAACTGATTTCATTCAAGCATCTTTTAAGAATTGCATTTCAAATAACCAAAAATTTAAGTTCTACCACAGAAACAACTTTTATTCAAACGTTCGACACTAACATTTTCTCTTCAAATTTTACGTGTTTGCCGGGAAATATCCCTGCCAAGAGAAATCTACACCGGATGACTTAATATGGTGGAAAGATTTTCTGATGATGTTAGGATGTCATTTGGTCTCGATAAATGCCGGAGGCTTAGTATTGTTAGGGGCCAAGTAGTAAAGAACTGTTTCCACTCGGCTGATGGAACTTGCATGAAAACCATAAACAGTGAGCAACAGTATACTTGCCTGGAGAAATTCGTGCCGGGATGCTTCCGTGCCGGAATATATCCGCATTGGGAGAAGTCCATTCCAGGAAAAATCCGTTGACTTTTATCAGTCAATATGCGATTGAATGTAGTTATTATCCGACTTTCTCACTGCTATGTGCAATGCTGTATCCTATCCATTTTATTAAACCAAAATTGTAGGTTAAAACAAGGGCTTCAAAGGTATTATTAATGGCTTTAACAGATTTTTCCCATTTAGGCTGCATTTCAGTACAGTAAACTGGTAACTCTATTAATGTAGCTGTCCCTGGCTTGGCTTTTAATATCGGTGTGATGCAACCTTCTAGCTTGCTGGAGCCCTAGATTGGTATACTGCTGCTCACTGTTTATGGTTTTCCATCAGCCGAGTGGACACAGTTCATTACTACTTGGCCCCTAACAATACTAAGCCTTTGGCATTTATCGAGACCAAATGACATCCAAACATCATCAGAAAATTTTTCCACCATATTAAGTCATCTTGTGGTCAGTAGATGCATATAACTTAATATCATTTATATACCACAGACGAGTAAGCTGAGCCGCACTAGCACCTGTGACAAGAAACCCGTATCCCGTGCTATTAAGAGTATGTGACAAAAGCCTTTACGCCATACAGAACCACGGTGCAGTCAGACCGTCACTCTGCTGAATTCTTCTTTTAATTGAAATCGGCTTCGACTACAGCTTTCCTTTTTCATGATGGAGATACACGGTAGTCCTCTGCCATTAACAGCTTAAACGGGCCTATTAGATCAGGGAATATCTTATAAATTTTCAGCACCCGAATCAGCCAAGAATGTGGGACACTATCAAAGGCTTTCCGGTAATCTATATAAGCCGTAAAAATATTTTTTGACTTGTGCCGGGCTTGTACCATCACCACAGCATCAATAGTGATTTGCTCCTTACAGCCCTGTGAACTTCTAGCACACCCTTTTTGTTCCGTTGCCATTATACCATGTTGATCGGGATGATTATATATTTTGTCTGCTAAATGCAACGTCAATACTTTATACAATGTACACAGACAGATAGAGGGGTCATGGGTGGGAGTAGAAAAGCTTTTGCGTCAGTTGAGAAAACAGAAATTAATTTTGGGTCACGCACAAAGTCATTAAACTACAGCGCCAAATGAATGAACACAAGTAAGCTTCTTAAGCCAGTAGTTATGCAGTCCATCGGGTCCAGTAGTTTTCAAGCTATGAATTTTTCTTAAGGAATATGTGATATCAAGACTATGTTCTCCATTGAAAGAACATTATTTAATCTCTTAATTTCTACCAGCTGCCACACACCATCCTCTTGATGTGTTCCTTCATTGGCCCAAATGCCACCCCAGAACTCTTCGATCTCTTCCTTAGAAGGAGACTGGATTATTCTTATTTGGCTGCCTCCAAGCTGGCTATAAAAGACTTTTTCACTACACCTAAATAAGGCGTATCTTCGGAGTCTACTAGATTTCACTGCTAACTTTTGGCGCAGTGTCCAATAATTGTTCCACACTAGTATTTGGCGGATCCTCCTTAGTGTGCACGCTAGCTTTGCGGCGCGCGTATAGTCTCATAAGCCCTTATTACCTTTTTACTCCTAGTATTAGCTTTGTACTGTGTTAGACGCCCTATATCAGCTCTGAGGTGTTCAGTTTTCTTCGACTTCGCTTCCAAGTTGGCACTCTTCTTGTGGACGCACAATTTGAACTGCATGTGGCAGGATTACCTAGTGTACCCCCACAATGGCACACTTCAGCGACCGCCGCATTGTAAATACTTGTGTGAAGTTGTTGAAATCGCGCCACACTACTAGATAAGTGCCGAGGGAGTACCTTTTTGTTAAGAATTTTGATAATGCAGTCCAACCCTCTCAAAGATGTCTGCTTGAGGATACTTGGTCTGGCTAAGGGGTCAGTGCACCCAAACTCCAATTACGCTGTGCTAAATTTGTGGTCTAGTTTTTGTATAACTTCAGTACCGAGATGTGGTTTGGGGAAGGACATGCTGCTAAGTTTCCGACCGCATCCTGTCTTTGTTTCTGCTCCGATTGGATAATACATTGAATTAATTCTTCAGGGACGCTGACCTGTTGATTTAGTACAATCTCTTGCCTTATGTCAGCTAATCTAGATTCAGGAACAAAATTTTGTCTGACTATGGCACGTCTTTGGTCCGCTACTTTCTGCTCTGTCACACGCTGATCAGGGTATCTTTCCAGAAAACCATTGTGCAGCTGCTGTCAGTATGCTCCTACATCTGCTTCATTATTAGTTATTGAGTAGTAGCAGCGCATGATGTACTCATTTATTCCCAAGGTCAGTTTCATGGGCTGCCTTGGTTCTCCAGTCGAATTGGTTGACTTATTAGCCGTCCAAGCACTGTTAGCTGGGTTGTCCAGGGGCTGTCGATTTCCCACTGGCTCGGTAGTTTCCAGGTCTGACATCTTGGTCGAACTGTCGATTCCTGCGCGATTCCTTGTCTTGGAACCAGACTACTCTCGTATGGGGATTAGCCGTATACTAGGTGACAGGGGTTCGTGAGATTGTCATATCTGTCACTCCATGGGGTGCCCCTTGCAGTTTCATTACTATTATTATTATCATTATTATTATTATGAAGAAGAAGAAAAATTAGATGCAGAATAAGTAAGGTTGGCCAGCGTGTACTTACTATTTGAGGACTGTAATTATGCATGAAGTTTAGAATACCTCAAAGGTCAGATTAATAGTCGAAAACACAATTTAATTATCTTTACACATTGTGTCTGATCTGTTTATGAGACTTTACTACATTATATAATAAAGAGATAGTTGCATGTGCTGTCATCCTAATGAAACTCTACAGGGCATTAATAGGATTTCTATTATGTAAGTCAATTATCGATTAGACATTTTAATTATGCACTTGATTTCATGTCCACAATTCCATAAATTAATATTTCACTTTATGCAGTATACATAATAGAATCTTAAATTTTATGGGCAGTACCTTTATTGTGTTTAAGAATGTAGATGTTTTGCTTATTCATAATAAAAAGCCATAATTTATCAATTATGTAGTTTTTTTTTGTTGTCACTGAAACAGCTCGAGTTTCGATTGCCTGATGTCTCAATTCGATTCAATTTGTGCTAATTACGGCTTTAAAACGAATATTATAAAAGTTCTTTTAACGACACACTTATTGTAACCGTTAGTATATGAACAATAATCATTTGTTAATAATATTTCCCTCTACAAAGTTCTTAAAAGAAAATTCTTTCCTATTACGCCTGACTAATATCAATTTTACATTATAATGTAAGAAAAGCAATTTTATCATGTTATTTATGCAGTCGTTCGATTGTGTTGGAGAAGTGAGTTAGTCTAAAATAAATTTTTCAGGGGCGAGTTAATTATCTTGCAAAAGGGCGTGATATAGAAGTCATGCCAAGAAGATATTCCAGAGTTTATTCCAGATCTAATAACAGATTATGGCATGTTGCTCTTTTGGCGCATTCTTCTTTTTTCCATTAATTTCCGCTGTTCCGTTGAAATTTTATTCGAGAAATGTTCCAGACTTTTCTTACAATAAATTTTCGCTTTAGAATTGCATTGAAATCTAGACATGTCGCAATATTATTTAATTGTAATTTTAAAATGTAAAACAACATCGGGAGAAAAAAAGGTAGTCATAATTTTTTTCTTTCGAGTTGTACATTTCGAGATGTGAACTTTTAAAGAGGTTAAAAACTACATCACCGCCGTCTGGATTAAACTAATAAAAATTATTTTATAAGGAGTTTCAAAAGCAGCCGCTGTTGATAAGTGGAAACAATTTTGACGATTTCAAACCCGGAAACCTGTAAATTATGCACAAAACGGGCCATACAATATACATACATTATCTCTAGCCAACGGTCTAACATTTTCAACGAAAACATTAAACAACACGAAGACCGGCATTTTGAATGTCATCGATGCAAAGTCAATGTATTAACACATAGATTATCCGTAATAGGAAACAAGAAGCGCTATCAAAGGCGCCAGTCGAACGATTTGACAAAAAAATTAAACAACTTCGACCCAAATATGTTAACAATGTGAATATTTTACACGATTGGTGCAATCACAAAAGCTCAAATACTCGTTTCGATACTTTCGTCTTTACAATTATTATTGCCTTATACCTGGAAATTTAAATTTTTAACTTCTTATTCTGCAAAGCGCACCAAAGAATTTTTATTAACAACAATAAATTAGAAATAAAAAAGTAGTCTCGAGAACTTAATAAATAAAAAAGTTAAAAACATCCTTACATATATTTCCTTTTCGTTCGGGTGCAAAAATGATTCCTGTTTAAAAGAAAAACGAGAGATGATACATTAAATTTATTAGCGAAATTCCAACAGCAATTTATTTGTGTCCTTTTTTATTACTGTTTAACTTATAAGAAATAGAATAACCGTAGAGAAAAACAATGTGAAAGAGGAGTCGAGAAACTTTAACCCTAAAATATGGAGATATATCAAAGTTTGATAGACTTCAAACTATTTCCAAATAAATTTGCATGATTTACTATATGAAAAGTCATCGAAAAAACAGGTGTCGAAATTTTCCATTTGATTGGGAAATACTTTCGACACTAAATTTTACTTTTAAATCTTACTTTCTCTGGAAAGAAAAATATGTATCTGGCGTCACCTTTAATAGTAATTGGATTTACGTATAACTATTTCAGCATTGCTACTAGAAATTCTAACTACGCAATAGTAGACACGAAAACGTAAAATAAATTATTTTAAACTTTACTTAATACGCATAGTGTTTTCCAAATAGAGAAGTTAACTTACTAAAAATCAATAATTAGCATCCTATAGATCAATCTGAAACATAGCGGCGTACTAACATCAAATAAGTCCCGTATTCAAGCTTCACACAAACGCCCAATCCACTCCCATTTTCTGTGTCTAATTGTTATCTCTATTCTTTCTTCGTTAGATATCTCCAATAACCTTAAGTTTGTTATTTTATCGGACCAGAATATTTGGTGGATTTTTCTTAGACATTTATTAGTGAATGTTTGTAACATTAGTATACTTTGTTTATTTAATCTCCATGTTTCTGCGCCGTACAGTAAGACGCTCTTATTAACGTTGGTTTGGAATCAACGTAATTTTGTCTTAACTGTAATATTCTTTTATTTCCATATTTTGCTCAGCATATTAAACGACTTTTGGGCTTGCTCTATTCTCCTTCTTACAAGAGTGGTCTGAAAAGTTTCCGACCTCAACGTGAAAATGGCAGCACTCGTAAATAAAAGCTACTGAATTTCGTTGTTCATCTGTTGACAGTTACTCACCAAAGTTTCAGCCATTTTGGACGCGCAGTTTTTATGTAACAGTCGTTTGAGTGAGTTGATGTGAGTTTTTTTGTGAAAATGGACAAAATCGAGTATCGAGCTGTCATTAAATATTTGTTTTTGAAAGGCAATACGCCTTCGCAAATAAAAGATGAGTTGGATTCTGTGTATGGGGACTCTGCACCATCATTTACCACAGTGAAATTTTGGGCTGCTGAATTTAAACGTGGCCGTAAGAGCTTGGGAGACGATGAACGTTCGGGACGTCCAAAAACTGCAACTACCGACGAAAACATCGCCAAAGTTCACCAAATGGTGCTAGACGACCGCCGAATTAAAGTGAGAGAGATAGCAGAGGTTATGAACATGTCAAAAGAACGTGTTTGTCACATATTAAATCAACATTTAGGCATGAGAAAGCTGTCCGCGCGTTGGGTGCCGCGTTTGCTCACGTTAGACCAAAAACGTGTTCGAATGAATATTTCCAACGCTCTTTTGGCGCAGTTTAGGCGAAATAAATCCGAGTTTTGGCGCCGATTAATTACTGTAGATGAAACTTGGATACACCATTATACGCCCGAAACAAAAATACTGTCCAAACAGTGGACTGCAAAGGGGGAACCGGCTCCAAAAAAAGCAAAAACTGTTTTTTCGGCTGGGAAAGTGATGGCGACTGTTTTTTGGGATAGTCATGGAGTTATTTTAATCGATTATCTTCAAAAAGGAAAAACCATTACAGGAGCATACTATGTATCATTACTTGACAAGCTGAAGGCAGAACTTGCGAAAAAACGGCCACATTTGCAGAAAAAGAAAATCCTGTTTCACCACGACAACGCACCGTCTCACACCTCAGCGGTTGCCATGGCGAAAATCCACGAATTACGGTTTGAACTGCTTGAACTGCCTTACTCACCAGATCTAGCCCCAAGCGACTTCTTTTTGTTCCCTCATCTAAAAATTGCGCTCGGAGGACAAAGATTTTCATCAAATGAAGAGGCAATCACCTTCGTGAACAATTATTTTGCAGAGAAAAATGCCGAGTACTATTTGGACGGGTCACAGAGATGGGAGCATCGCTGGGAGAAGTGTGTAGAGTTACAAGGAGACTATGTTGAAAAATAAAAAAAATTTTCTGAAAAAATGTCTTGTATCTTTGTTAAGTCGGAAACTTTTCCGACCACCCTCGTATGTCTCTTTGAAAGCCTCCGTTTTATTTACTACACTTCCTAAGTAACAGAATTTTTCAACCTCTTCAATATTTTTATGCCCTATGCTTATACGTCTTCCATCCTCTTCGCAGTCTTTTAGGATCTTTGTCTTCTTCTCATTTATTTTAAAACCAACTTGTTCTGTTACTTCGTTGAGTCTCATTGTTTTTCTTTGCATCTGGTTTTTCTTTGTAGTAATTAGACGTATATCGTCCGCAAACTCAATGACTTCAAGTTTGTTAAATGTACCTCAATTTATTCCGGATATATTATTTCTTGTATTCTCTATCACCTAGTCTATGATGATTAGCAATAGAGTTGGTGATAAGACGTACCTTTTTTAACTCCTGTGTAATCATAATTTTTTCGGATAGTTTCCCTGCATTTTGTACTTTTGCTGAAAAGCTTTCATACATAATTTTTATTATTTTTCTTATTTTGTTTTGGTAGTCCATATGCGTCTAGAATTCTCACATGTTCTCCCTCGTTACTGAGTCAAATGCTTCTTCGAAATCTACAAAGTTGATGCAGATGCTTGGCCCGATTTCTTTGGTTTGTTTGAGTATCATTCCCAATGTGCAAATTTGATCTACGCATGAGCCCCTTGCTTGGAAGCCTGCCTGGTTTTCCTTTAGTCTGGTCTACCGCAGTCTTCATTCTGCTTAATATTATTTTACGCAATACTTTTCCAGATTTTGTTCATGAGGATGTGTAGGATTTTTATAGATCTTTCCTTGTCTGCTTTAATAAGTTCTATGGGGATATCATCCATGCCTGCGCTTTTACCATTCTTCATACTGTCAATTGCTTCCTGGATTTCCCTCATTGTAATTTCGTCTTGATTTATGTTTAGCGGCTCGCTTCCCTCTAGTTCATCTATATCTCTTGCTTCTTTCTTCTTGTACATTTCAGCAAACTCTTCTATCTATTTTGTTATGATGTCGCCTTCGCTTTTGAGTATTTCTCCGTTTGCTTTTTGTAATCTATTTTGGTTCTTTTTCCCGTAACGTTTTTTTTTTTTTTGTTATTTCGTGTAGGTAATCTATATCTCTCCTTTGGGCTGCTTTCTCTGTTTTTTCGAACAGGTTTTCAAGTTAATTTCTCTTGTCTTTTCTTACCCTCCTTTTTACTTCTCTGTTTTTATTACAATATTCTCTATGTACTTGGTTTTTTCTTGTTTCGTCTTCTGCATTCAGCCATTTCCTTTTTATTCTTCTCCTCTCTTCGATTGTATTTAAAATAGCGCTTGGATTATGTTTTCCGACTTTGTGTCCAATTGTTTCGTTTGCGCTTTTCTAAGTGGGTTAATTTCTCCAATATTCTTTTGCATGTTCTTCTTATATTCCCCCAGTATTTCTTCATTTTCTTTTATTGTGTCAACATCAAATTTTGGGCGTACCGGTAGGATGTTGTTGCTCTTCAAGCTTATTTTTATTTTGGCTCTCAGAAGTTGATTGTCTGTTTCTACATCTGCACCCCTCATCACTCTTCTAATTCGTAGGTAATTCCTCCATGTTTTTTCAATCATTATCTGGTCAATTTGGTTTCTATAGATACCTTCAGGTGATTACCAAGTTACTTTGTGATTGTCGTTGTGTTTGAATAAGGTACCAGCAATAACTAAATTATTTGTCAAGCAGAAGTCTACTAGTCTACGGCCATTTTCGTTAATTTTCCCCATTCCGTGTTTCCCATGATTTTTTCCTTGCCTTCACTGTCTTTGTCTGCTTTTGCTTTTAGATCGCCCATTAATAATTTTATGTCCCTAGCTTGTTTCCGTTGTGTAATTGCCCAGTTTGCTTGGAGTTCCTCATAAAAGGTATCTTTAGTTTGATTGTCTTTATCATTTGTAGGGCTATAGACATTTATAATAGTTATATTTTTGTATTTCCCTTCACCGTGCGCATATTATTCTTTCTGTTTTACCTTTCCATTCTAGTAAGCTTTTTTTAATTGATTTATCTACCATAATAACTACTCTTTTTTTGGCAGTTTCGTATTCATATCCTGAGTAGAGCGTATTTGGTTTCCATTTGCAAGTGTCATATTTCCTATTTCATTCCTCCTAGTTTCGCTAAGCCCGTGTATTTTAATCTTGTGCTTTGTCATTTCTTTTGAGATTTGTTTGGCTTTGCTTATTTCGGCTATTGTTTAGACGTTCCAGTAGCCCAGAAAAAATTTAGATTTGTCTCTTATTATATTTACTTGTTCGTTGTCCGTTTTACCACGTCTTTTTCTGTTTTTGTTCTCTGTGTCTGTTATACAGTGGTGTATCTTGGTAGTTTTTTAGAATTTTTTTAGGATGTGCTTGTCTTTTGGTATCCGGTTTTAACTTGGTTGCCCTTGCTTATTTCTTCTTTTGCTCTATTTCGGATTACGCGTTGTATGCGCATCTCTTCTTTTGTTAGGTCGTTGTTTATGTATACTTGTTCATGTTTAATCAGTCTTAGTTTCTTTTTGCTTTGCATTATCTCGTTTTTATTTTCCTTGCTTCCTGTTTTTACCAAACATGTTCTATTTCCCAAGTTGTATGCCTCTTCTATTTTTACTTGTTTGTATAATTTGTATAATTATCCACGCCCCCTTAGGTACGTCACTGCTGAAACATAACTAGGTGCTTTACTGGGAGTGTTAAAATTCTTTTATAAATATTCCAGTATTTATTTATTGTTTGTAACAAAGATTTGCTGCTACGAATTTTTCTTTACAACAATTAATTTGAGATACGTACCATGGAATGTCTTTTGACCAGTTACACTAACAATGCAATGAAACGATTGCACTTATGGTTTTAAATTTTAATACAGTTAGTTACAGCTAACCAAAAGATATAACCACTGGTTTGTTGATCTAAATATATCTGCTTTATCTCTCTCTTCCTAAGATTGTCGTTAGATATTTGAATACCATACTTGGAAGCTTGTCTACAATCAATTTTTGGTGCAAAATTCTGTATTTTTAACGGTCTGTACGTCTTCTTTTTTAGATTCTGTTTTCTATGTTAAAGGTTTCACTTTTGGAAATTAGCATTTAATAAAAGAATCTCGAAAATATAAACAGTTGAACTGTGATAACCTAGAATTGCAGCCCCAATTTTTTTATACCTTCCGAGGGTATTTTGCTTTTACTACACTCTGATCAAGAAGATCAATGAGCGGTTTTATTTTAACTTAAATTGCTAAAGTTGTATTTTCAAAAACTATAGTTTCATTCAATAACGTTTCTAGAAGTTTTAACTTACTTGCAATTGCTCTGCTTTTTACACTAACTATTTTCATTTTACTAACTCGAAGAGTTTTGTCCTCTTGAGGCTTTTCTCTATTCTGTATTGTCGAGGAATTGGATGGCATCGACATTCACGTGTTGAAATAGACGTTGCGCATGCCTACTAGCACATTTGGCTATTATCTGTTCCACAGTTTGTATCTTCAGATTCCGGTGGTAGCTGTTTCTTATGGAGTATTAATGCTGTTCCTCAGTGCTTTATTTTGGAACCTTTGGATTACATCAATATTGTTCTTACTGACGCATCCCCAAAGCTGTGCGCCGTATGTCCATACTGGTCTTAGTATTGTATTTGTTTATAGACTAATAAATTATTATCAATCGATAGTTTAGAATTTCTTCCGAGCATCCAATACATTTTTCTAAATTTTATATTGAGTTCTTCTCTCTTCTTTTTAATGTGGACTTTCCAACGTAGTCTCTTGTCTAAATGTAACCGCAGGTATTTTGCACAATCTGCAACAGGAACTTGAATGTTGTCTGTTCTGATGGGCTGATACCGCTCTTTTTTATAGGTATAATTGACGGTACCGATTTTGTACCATTAAGTTTTATTCTCTATTCCTTTGTCCAATGATTGAATTTATTCACTGAAGTCTGCAGCTTTCTTGCAGCTTCTTCTCCAATTGATAGAAAAGCTTGATCATCAACAAAAGTTCCTATCATGTTTTCTTCAAGATCCGGAATATCATTGGTGTATAACAGGTAGAGTACCGGTTCCAGTACACTACCTTGTGGCACTCCCAGCTTGATTTATTTTATCTTGAAATATGCCTTTTCTTGCTTGATTCTGAAGAATCTGTTTAAGACGTAAAATTGCAATAATTGAGAGTATAGTGTTGGTAATGCTCTTTTTAGTTTGTGAATGAGGTGTTCTTCTTTTCCTTACAGCGCTTTTTCTATGACATTGGTTATTCTACGATCCAAGGTCGAGTGACTTTCTTTGAAGCCAAACTGATAAAATGGGATGAGGTTTCTTTCTTCTGTTTTTGGTTTTAATCTTTTTAATAGGAGTTTTTTAAACAGTTTTGATAATACAGGCAACAAACATATAGGCCTGTAAGATGAAACTTCATTTTGTGGGTTACCTGGCTTTGCTATCATTATAACTTCTGCCACTTTCCAATCAAGTGGCACGTACTTAAGTCTAAATGATACGTTTATTAAATTAGTAATTTTCACTGTTGCGGTTTTATGAGGCGGATATCTGATTTGATGCCACCTACGTCTAAGTTTTTTATTTTCTGAGATTATATCTTTTATTTCTTTTGGATAATTTTTCCCTTCTATTTTAGTTAGAATGGTCGGGGTATTGTTCCATGCTGCTTCTTGGGTCTGCTTTGTGATGAGTTCTACTTCAGCGTCAAGTTGTTCTTTTGTTTTTAGCGGCATGGAATGGTTGATCATTGCTCCCAGTTCTTGTTTGAAACTTTCCCAATCAGCCATTCTCTTTACTAGTCTAGGATACAACTCCTTTTGTATCACTCCTTCGCTGAATGTTAGAAGGATGGAAGATGGTCTGCATTCATATCCTATGCTTCCTCTATTTCCAAATAGTTTGATGTTATATTCCTGAATATAAGGAAGCCAATCAAGTCAGGTTCTTTGTTCTCATCGGTCAACTAGCAAGTTCACTTTGTCTTTCCATTAGGTATCGCATTACAATTCAATTGTTTACAAGCTTTTAGTAATTCTTTACCTTTCGTAGTTATTAATCTTGATCCCCATTTCGTATGTTTTGCGTTGTAGTTTCCATTTATCACAAATCTGTTACCTGTGGAACTCAAGAATTCTTTGTATAATTCCACTTTGATACTATGTTTTGGTGGACAGTATACTACCGCCACTATCTTATTACAGGCTATAGTTTTAATGCTTACAGTCGTAGCTTGTATTTCTTCTGTCTGCCAGCCCACTTTCTGATGGTGTGATATGGTCGGGTTTATTATTATTGCGCTGCCTCCTTTGGCTACATTTTCTGAGTGGATTGTATGCTACACTGAATATCAATTACGATTCTTTAGTAAAGTGCATTCTAGCTACGAGACATATATCTATTTTGTCTATGTCAAGAACAACTTGAAGTTCTCTTTGGTGCTGTAAAAGGCTATTGGTATTACATTCCATTATTCTAGATTTCTGATTTTAGGTATCGTACTCTGGCTACGTTTTCCAAGGTTTGTTACTCTCCTATCCAGTTCATTTAGCTTCTCCAATATAAGGTTCAGCATTGCATCTAAGAAAGATTTGTTTTGGATTTGGTTATTAGTATCATTCTTATTCTGGTTCTGATTATTATTTTTATTAGTAGTAGTACTGACTAGTACATTATATGGTCTAGCTGTTTGTTTGTTGTTTGCAGCATTGTTTTTACCTTGAGCAGGTTTTGGATGTGAGGGTCTCTGAGTTGCTCTTTGCGGTTGTTTAGGTAAGTCTGATTTTTTCATCTGTTTATTTTTTATTTTCTGGAGCTCTCTAGCCACCATACACTCACGACAGTTTACTGAATGGCTTTCTCCACAATGAATACATTTAGGAACGGCATCTTTTGGTGTGTTGCACTGGCTGGTTAGATGGATACTAGCACCTAGGCAGCCAGAATTTGCAAATAAATATTTTCAATATTACAATAGATCAAAATAAAATATAAGGACCTCTAAATATGTTACACTAGCTCTGTAAACACTAAAGACAGAAACTTAAAACAGACTCAAGGAAATAAATAAGTACCAGGAAGTTGCAAGAAGAAATGAAAAAGTGGTAATAAGTATGACATCAAGAAAAGCTAGAACTGTACTTTAGACAGAAGAAACTATAGAAAAAGAGTCACAAAATAGAGAAAAAACAGAATAATGTAATAAATAAAATAAAAATAATAAATAAAAAAAGAATTTGCAAAGAAAAGCATAAACTCGAAATTCAAAAACAAGATATGGTTGAACACAAATATAATCTGTTGTATTCTGTTTAATATGGGTTGTTTAGACTTTAAGTCTCTCTTTACTGCGAACTACATGAGTTTTTGCGATTCCCTACTCTATTTATTGCCATTTCAAGCTGAGGTTCTTAAAGAAACCTAAGATGCTTTTGGGAACTATTTCTTTGACATCCTGGAGAACGCATGTTCTAGATGACTTAGTCTTCGTTACATTACACAGTATTTCCTTTACTTATAGTCACGTTGAACGCTGCGCTCAACGATAAACGTGTTTAATTTTTAATACAAAACTTTAAATAACATAAGGTTCTACGTGTTCTGATGTTTCCAGTTATAGGTCTCTTAATATTATCCATTTTGTTAAGATGGTATCTCTTTGATAAAGCATTTTTACTTGTGGCTGTCTTGGAGTATTAGTTTAATATAGCAAATTTACTTCTATAAGTCTTTGAATAACTTTTTTTGTTGGATGTGGATCCACTCACTTCGCATAGTTCATGATTAAAGATAATTGAAGCACTTATCCTAGTCGAATCTCAATGATTTATTTTAGTTTAGTTTTTCCTGAGATTTTTAACTCCCCAATCAGATTTCCTCGTTTACAGACTTTACTTAGCTCGAATCTGAAGACACCGATAGGCGTTTCCTTCATTTTTTGAATGTGCAAGAGAAGCATACCTAATAGCTCTTCCATAACTGCAGTTAGATAGGTACCCAATAATGACTAAATCATCATAATGGGTGATATGAATGCCCGAATAGGGAACGATATAGTAACAGAAGTAAAACAAAGATTCCATAAATAAGGAAAAAGATGACAGTAGAG
>VTPC01088828.1:4603-20821 GCA_011009095.1 Ignelater luminosus
TTTTTTTATCATTTTCAAATATCACTACATTTTTAATATCATCACAATATGTATTTGAGACAAACTGTAAAACTTTTAAAATCAGGCTCCAGTTTGAAATTCGAGATTGGTTTAGTTCAAATACTAGCCTTACAGCCGCTTAGTCTTTTCTGCCCTTTATTGATTTTTTTCTGATCTGTTAAAAACCTTTGGCTTTTCTAAAAACATTACACGTAAATTTGTGAACCACCCCATTGAAAGATTAATAATAGTCTAGTTTACAGTGAGGTGATATAATTCCTTTGTTCTTGTAAAGACGACTTAACTGTTGAGCACGTATAATTGTGAACAGAAACATGTTACTTACCACCACAATAATAGTGCAATCAGACTATGGCATCTTAAGACGGTCGCGATAATCTCTTAAGGAGTGTTGTGCCACGAGAAAAAATTGTTTGTTTATTGAAAAGTTGTAAGTGTCTTTGTGGTTTTTCAAAGGAAATATTGCTCAACAGATTTACTTTGTTTACATACTTATTCACTCTAAAGTTTGAGTTTAGTTTGGCTCAAGCTCTACAAATTGCAGTACCTATATTGGCTTGTTCAGTTTGGTTTGCCTTCTGCATAATTAAAGGTTCTTTGCTTTTTTTAAATTTTATAAAATATGGATATGTGAAATGCGGTATTGAAAAATTCTAATAATAGTCCGTTGCATGTTATTCACAAAAGTAATGCAATTCCTTTGATCTTACGTTGGGACAACTTAACTGTCAAGCACGTGATGTTGAGCCGGATCCATCAAGATGCTAGTAAACTGCTGTCGCAAGAAAACAAACTTTTCTAATTTTCCTGAACTATTTTGTGTTTCAACAAGTTTACATTAAAATCTCTTTACATATTCATCTAGTTTGAAGTACGAATTTAGTTTGACTCAAGCGCTTTCAGTTCTGCACTATCGGAGATTCTGTTTTTATGTAAAATTAGATAAATGTGCAAGTGTGAACTGATGTATTAGAAAATTTTAATAATAGTCTTTTGCATCTATCTAAAGCAAGGTTCATTATTATTTATATGCAGATTTTATTAAAATGACCACAATTCTAATTATTGTAAATCTTCTAGTAGACATTTGTATAATTAATTACTATACATCCCGTACATATGTATGTTTTATCGCATGTCCTCGTGTTCTATATAATACCCCCAAAGGAGCTATGCAAGCGAGAAAATTATCACAACTCATATTAAAACAGATAACACCCGAAGTTTATGCATTTTAATAGCCAAACAAAAAACAAACCCTAAAAATGTGGTAAAGATAAAAATGATTTTTTTTATGAAACTGACCTCGATCCGCTAAAAAAAATTTATAGTCTTCGATAAAAAAAAATCTTTCTCCATACCTTGTAATGCGAAGGAAGAGATGGATCAACAACAATCCGATATCCCCAGCAAGTAGGCACCGGGGATTCATTTGTATCGACGCCCTCATCTTGGTGAGTTCTGTCCACAAACCAGTCTGGAGGACGCGAATCCCTCCGGGAGAAACGCCGCAAACGTATCGCAGCCCTGAGGGTATGTGCCACTTGTCCTAATCTCCCCCTCACTGCTGATAATATCCCGGTTGGAGGGTAATGATTCTGTAATCACCAAAAAAATACGGTTAGAATTACTAAGCTTTCGATTATCTCGTGGCTTAGATAAAAAAATCATTAACGAGGATTATGTTAAATATAATTAAGCTATCTCAACATATTGGTCATAAAAATATGTAAACCCTATCGTGTTTCTCCATTTCCCCCCGTCATCAGGTGGAGCAAACATGATGTAGAAAAGAGAATTAATCCCGCACGTTTTGCTAGGGCAGATTATGGAAACTTATGGACCAACGTGAAAACCCCGGACACACAAAGAATCGATTAGAGAACAAATTGTCCGGGTGCGAAGTTCCTGCTCATCTAAAGTAGATCAAGATAATATGTGAAAAGACCCTTTTATTTACTACAAAAGTTTACGATAAAAAGGTTCAATAAAATTTGAAAAATCTCCAAGTGAAAGTTACCTTCCTCATTGTTCAAATTTATTTTCAGAGGCGAAATTAGTATTTGGAAGCATTTCTGTTATTAATTACAATTCTGTTAATTTCCTGAAAGGTGTAATTTAAATAAGTAAACTGTAGGCAATGAAAAATTAATTATTAATTACGTTGAAATTATGCTTGTTTTAATATTTAACTTTTTAATTTTATAAATAGATGTAGTAGTGAGGTTTCTTTAACCAAAGTTTCACATTACAACTTAATAATAATTTATTAATTATGGTGTGGTATCCAATAAAATAAAAATTGTTCAAACCACTTCTTTATATTTATACGAGAAAACTTGGAAATTGCCTAAAGATGTTTCTTGTAGGTCAACAATATTTCATAACATGGTAGGTGGCAAAAAGCTTTCGTAGAAATAAATGACGTACACGAGGATAATGTCATAGTTCAATATAATATTTAATAAGTTTAAGCTTTTCGAAACTTGGTTTGATACAATATCAAATTGAATTTTAATAATAACATCCCGGATGTGTCTGTGGTTTTGTCAAAACAAAAGATTTAAAATATTAAACGCAACAGGATATAGAAATAATTAATAAAAACTAGCTGTATTAGCAAGTTTTGATTTGTAAGTTGGGCAAAATAAACTTTTTTGATGTTTACCTTGAAAATCTACAAGCTCTCCTGCATTTTAAACAAGTTGATTTGCATACTGCTCAAACTTATTTCACTTTTAAGAAAATTCTATTTAATTTCAAGGAAATCATTTAGGAGTGACTTATTAAAAATCAAGCGTGCTACGTTTTAGAGTAATATTGAATCATGATAAAACTTCTGTGAACTTAACCTTACTAATTATGAATTACAACAGACATTCTTACAATTTGTGCACAAGTAAACTGCAACTTGCTCTTTAATATAACTTATTGATAACTGCATAACTTTAAAATTTGAATATAGCAAGTAAGCGCTGCTTTAACGATCAAACTGCCTTTTTATTTATTTTTTTTTGGCAAAACAACGTTAACTGGCCGGAAGCGCAAACAAATTACAAGAAAATAAATATTTAAAAAGAAAGAAAAATGGAAACGTGAAAATGACAGTTACACATTGAATCTTGTCTGAGAAAATCATTTCAGAATTTTCCAGATCAGTTTTGAAATACATACCTATCACAATAAGCATTTTAGTTATATTTCTTGTCCCCTGTAGAAATTTTATATTTATCAAATAATTATCTAGAAATTCCAAATCAAATGAAAAAGTATAAACAGCGTCGAAAATCCGATTATATTTTCGAAACCACTTCGCAGTTTAAGTCGATCCTGCGTGTTTGAATTCTTACGTAAAATTAACATGCATTTTTTCTCACTATATTGTTTGATATTCATTTTAACGGGGACCTTTGATAAAGAATGACCGTTGTTATCGACCACTAATTTATTGGTAATTCTTTGTTGTGCCAGTTTCTAATACTGATATACGAAAACACCAATTGGCAAACTTACCAAGGCTACTAATCAGCTTTTAAGAAATTTAAATTAAAACTGTCTTTTAACCCACAAAAAAAATAAATTAAACTAAATTAAAATTTTAAGAAAAACTGAGAGAACTCTGGTAAGCGAAAACTTCAATTAAAAATCTTACCACTGATACTAATCAGCTTTTAAGAAGTTAGAATTAAAACTGTTTAACCCACAAAAACTAAATTGAAATTTGAGAATTGAAAAAATTCTGATCAGAGAGAATTTCAATTAAAAACTCAAGGCAACTCAATTAAAATCCCAAGAAAAAGTGAGAAGTTGCTGATAAGGGGAAACTAACTGGAAAAGCTACCACGGCTACTAATCAGCTTTTAAGAAATTTAAATTAAAACTGTCTTTCAGCCCATAGCAACTTAATTGAAATTTTGAAGAAAAATTTGAAGTATTCTGATAAGAGAAAACTTCAAGTAAAAACTTACCACAGCTACTAATCAAAGTAATCTGAATTAAAAGTCCTTTAACCTAAGGCACTCAAAGTTCTAAAAACAACTGAGAAGCTGCTAATAGGATGAAATTTTATTTAAAGATCTTACCAAAGCTATCATACCATGTATAAGAAATCTGAATCAAATAAACAATTTAAACTCAGGGCAACTCAATTAAAATTCTAAGAAAAATCCAGACGATATTAACAATGGAAAACTGTAATTAAAAGACCAACCAAAGCTACAAATCAGCTTTTAAGAAATTATAATTGATACCATCTTTTAACTTAAGAAAACTCAGTTAAACGTCTAAGAAAGATTGAGAAGACGCTGAAAAGAGTGAACTTCAATTGAAATAATAAGCTTTTCAGATATTTCTTGTAGTCCCGTGTGAAAATCTTATATTCACCAAATATTTACGCAGAAATCCCAAATCGAACTAAAAAAGTATAAACAGGGTCGAAAATCATCAAGTGCGTTTTGGAATCCACTTTGAAGTTTAAGTCGATCCTGCGTAAGATCAATATGTATCTTCTGTCACTGTATTATTTAACATTCACTCCAATGGCGAACGTTGCTACAAAATGATGATTATTTTTGACTACTAATTTGTCAAAGGTTTAATTCAGTGTGTGTTTCTTGAAATTAAAATTTCTTCTTATCAGCTTATTAGCCAATAGGAAAAATATAACAAACTTGTTCTACAGAAAACTTTCCGCCGTTAAACGTCTTTGGAACATATCTGTTGTTGAAAATGGAAGAAAGTGGTGATGCCTCGGTGGTATATATAAGCCCATTTGAAGCTATGGTAGCTAGATGTTGATAAGCTGCGATTGACTGATTTGAATTGTCGGGTAGGTGCACACGTGGTGCGCACAAATTGCTGTGGAGGACGAAGGATTGGCGTCCGCAGCACATCTAACCATTTGTATTGTCTGCCGCGAGTAATATTAACGGCAGTTAAAGCTGATTGTGAAAAAGTAAATTTGTCCAGAGAAGAAGAATCTTGGCTTGTTGAAATAAGTGCTTTTTGTTCGGTTTTTAGGATCACACCTCCACTCGCGCACATTCTGGAAGAAAGATACTTCTGAATGTGTTTGGTAAGCAGACAACCAGGACAGTAAGGATTATATATTACACCACCGGAAAGGTAGGGTGATCGTGGGTTGCCAGTTGCTGCTCTTGGGCTTTACGACCCCCTAAAAGTGTAGGATACCAGAGTAGAGCATTAAAACACGGGAGTCACTATCGACGTCTAAACAGATTGGGTACCACGCAGAACTGAATTCTAATAAAAGAGTTTCACAAGAAAACCGAATTATTTGAGCCAAACACTTTCATAGGAAAATCATAAAAAGCCTAGAAAAAACCAAGAAAATGCTAAAAAGAGGAAGATTTAAATTAATTTTAATTAAAACTATCTTTTAACTCAAGCAATTTGAATTAAATTAAACTTCTAAAACCAATTGAGATGCCGACAATAAAAGAAAATTTTAATTTAAAAACTTAGCAAGACCAGTAATAGCCTCTCAGAAAATTTGAATTAAAACCGTATCTCAACCCAAAAATCGAGAAGACGCTGATAAGCAGAAACTTCGATTGAAAAACTTCTTGTTTTTAAGTCAAGGCACCTCAATTAAAATTCTAAGAGAAATTGAGAAAACGCTGATAAGAGACAACTTCAATTAAAAACTTACCAGAGCAACTAACTGGCTTTCAGAAAATTTGAGTTACAACTGTCTTTTAATCCCTAGCAACTTAATTAGAATTTTTAAAAAATTGAGAGTATACTGATAAAAGAAAGCTTTAGTTAAGAAACTTACTAGAGCTAGTGTTCGACTTTCAAGAGGTTTGGTTTCAAACCCAAGGCAATTCAGTTAAAATTCTGAAAAAATTAAAAAGATTCTAATAAAAGTAAACTTCAATTAATAAACTCACCAAGATTACTAATCGGCTTTAAAGAAATTTAAATTAAAACAATTTTTTAACCCACAGTGATTGAATTAAAATTTCAAAAAAATTAAAAGGGTAATGATAAGGCGACACTTAAATTGAAAAACTTCCGAGGGCTACTAAATAGCTTTTAAAAAACTTTGATTAAAAATCGTCCAATCCAAGATTTAACTTTATTAAAATTCTAAAAAGGAATTGAGTGCTAATAAAAAGAAACTTCAATTAAAAATTTTACCAAAGCTACTAATCGCATTTTAAAAAATTTGAATAAGAACTGTCTTTTAACGCAAGGTAACTTAATTTAGATTTTAAGAAAGATTGAGAGGATACTAATAAAACTTCAATTAAAACACTTACTAAGATAAATAGCTTGGTTTTAAAATCTGAATTAAAATGAAAACCTTTTAGGCCGAGATACACAACTAAAACATTAAGAAAAATTAAAAGGATGTTAATAAGAGAAAACTTCAGTTAAAAAATTTTGCAGTTACTAATTAGCTTTTAATAAATTTGAATTAAAAGCTGTTTAACACAAAGTACTTACAATTTTAAGAAAAATTGAGAGAATACTGATAAGAGAAAACTTCAATTAAAAAACCTACCAAGGCTATTAAACAGCTTTTAGAAAATTTAAATTAAAACTTCTCCTTCTAATCCAAGACAACTCAATTAAGATTCTAAAAAGAATTAAAAACTTCAATAGATAAACTTACCAAAGTTACTAATCGACCATTGAGAAATTTAAATCAGAACTCTTTTAACCCAAGACAACATAATTCTAAAACAATTGAAAAATGCTAATAAGAAAAAACTCAAATTTAAAAACTTATCAAGGCTACAAATGGGCTTTTAAGGAATTTGAATCAAGAATCTCAATGCAATTCAATTAAAATTTCAAAAAGAAAATCTGAGATGTTGATAAGGGCAGATTTCAATTAAAAAACTTACCAGAACTACTAATCGGTTTTTAAGAAATTTGAATTTAAACTGGCAAGGCAAGTCAATTAGTATTGAAAGAAAAACCGAGCGGATGCTGGAAAGAAGCGACTTTCATTGAAAAACTTACCAAGGCTACTGATCGGTTTTAAAAAAGTCCTAAGTAAAAATGTTTTTTAACCCCGGGCACCTCAGTTGATGTTCTTAGAAATCTTGAGAAAATGCTGATGAAAGGAAGTTTTAATTGCGGTCATTGATCGATTTTAATTAATAAAGTGTACTTTATATATAATCAAAATTCCCAAGAATCTGAACTAAGGTAAAATATATACCTCACGGTCAAAAAATAAATAACAAAGAAAAATTGAGAGGATACTAAAAAGGAAAATCTCATTTAAGAAACTAACCAGAGCTAATAAATAGCTTTCAGGAAATTCGAATTAAAGCTGTTTTTAATCTCGGGCACCTCGATGAGAGTTTTATGAAATATTGAGAGGGAAACTTCAATTGAAGAACTTACCAAAGCTACTAATCGCCTTTTAAGAAATTTGAATTAAAAATGTCTATTAACACATAACAACTTAATTAAATGTTAAGAAGAATTGAGAAGATACCAATAAAAAAACTTTGATTTAAAAACGTACCAAAGCTGCTATCTGCTTTTAGAAAGTTTAAAACTGTTTTTTAATCCCGGGTACCTCAGTTGATCTTCTAAGAAATCTTCAGAAGATGGTGATAACAAAAACTAGTAATCGCTTTAAATGGAATCTGTTTTTTAACCCAAGCCAACCGAATTAAAATTCTAATAAAACTAAGCAGAAGCTGATAAGAATAAACTTCAATTAAAACGCTTACTAAAGCTACTAACTGGCTTTGAAGATTTTTAAGTGAAAACTGTCTTTCAACCTCTAGCAACTTAATTGGAATTTTTAGAAAAATTAAATTAAAAAACTTCACTTAAGAAACTTACCAGAGCTATTAATCGACTTTCAAGGAGTTTAATTAAAACTGTTTTTAACCCCAAGCACCCCCATTGAAGTTCTAAGGAATCTTGAGAGGATGATAATAAAAGAAAGCTTCAATTGATAAACTTTGTCTTTTAACCCAAGGCAACTAAATAAAAATCTTAAAGAAAATTGAAAGGATGATGTTAAAACGAAACCTAAATTGAAAACTTAAGAAAGCTATTGATCGACTTTCAAGCAATTTGAATTAAATCATGCCTTTAACTCAAGGCCACTCAATTAAAATCCTAAGAAAAAACTATAGATGCAGATAAGAGAAAACTTTCATTAAACATTTACCAGAGCTACTAATCGGCTTTCAGGAAATTCAAGTTTAGACGGTTTTTTTAATCCAGACAACACAGGTAAAATTCGAAAAAAATGTAGTAACCATTAAGCGGCTGATCTATTTTAGGAAATTCTGATGCGTAACGAAATGATCAAAAGAGCGCAAGTTACGTAGAAAATTAAAAACAAAAGAATCAGTTACACAAAATAAAAACAAGACACAACTCAACCATTAAAAACTTGAAAATTATATTAGCGTTGTTAATTTACATTTAACGCGACAGTTTAGGGTTTTCAAACAATCCTCTAATTTTCACAGAATAGTACAGTACTTATAACTTGATTACAAATTCACCTACACCAGATTCTTCTAACTAATACTATACTTGCCTACATACAGAAAAGAGCGTTAATAATTTATATTTAAATTTGCCTCTCCACAGAATATATTATTAACTAAGGTTGATTTTAAAGTTATTCAAGGGTCGTCCATTCGAAAAAATACATAATAACACATTAAAGGTTAATATGTAATTTTGCAAATCTATTTTTGATTAGTTTGTTTACGATATTATTTCACAAATCATCATTGCTTTTACTTATTTGTTTTCGATAACTAGATATGTAAAGTGAAAATGAGAGAAATAATTTTGAAAATATTTTTTTTCTTCCTACCAAATAGAATTCTTGTAGTATGCCTTTTTTAAAATGCGAATTGTACGTCGTGAGAAACCGTTTTTTTCGGTCTGTAAAGTTCTAAATTACTCTTTTAAGGAAAAATTTGTTTTTTAAATGATTTTTTCCCACTAACACTAAACTGGTTTCTCTTGAAAGGCTAATCCCCATTAAGACTTCACAATATTGACGTTTGCATAACCTACAATTCACCATTCATATCAAAACAAACAACGAACAAATGCAAACATGTATATCCATCTCTGTCTTACGCATTGTCCTTCGTTACGCGTGTATTCCCATCCTTGTTGCACTACAAGGATTTTAAATTTAAATAAATCTAATGCGTGTATAATATGCTCGATGTAAATTTTAGTAATTTTTTTATTTATTAGACGATAAACGTTAAATTTTGCAGTTTTGTAGATAAAAAGCATAGATAATCTGAAATAACCGTGTTTACTGACTGGGACAGCCCGATACCCACAGCGTTACTTTCAATTGTTCGAAGTTTGCGACACATTTTCGATCGTCTAGACGAAACAGTTTAAGATAGAATTTTGAAATAAATTGCAAAAGATACTTTGTTTATACATCTTTGATTTGCAAAGGGTAAGGCATCAGTGGGTTGCACCGTATTTTGTTTGAAAAAATCGAAATGAGCAAATTTCTTACGATACATCTTGTACATAAGCCATTTGCATTTTTAGATTCTATACGTCAAGACGAATCGCTTGATATCTGACTCGGCATAAATCACCAATAAACAATCAAGCAACGGGCTATTGTAAGTACGATGGTAACCAATGGTTACGAAACTTGCCTATCGATTTTCGTGATTTTTTCTTCGGATTCGTGTTCAGAATGTCAAAGTCTATCACTATGCGCCATTTTACCAAGCTATCCTCTTTTGTTCCAAAACTTTCGAGTTAGTTCAGTTTATCCAAATTTGACAATCAAATTAGCCTTTTTAAAGATACGGTCACATAGGCATTTTTGTAGCGAAAACTTCAATATATTTTACGAAAAAGAAATGTTTGAAAAGGCCGCAATCAGGGCCAACTACGACAGTTCAAAGTTCAAAATAAACTAATCCAAAAACAATTAAAAATCATCCAAATCAAGCTGATATTGTTAGCCATTACGTATCATTTACGACAAAAAGAGTCTCATCTCGATTAAATGCTTCGTTTCGGAGATATTCTAGGAAAAGGCACTTTGTCCGTTCTAAATGTGGAAATGGGCGTGGAAAAACAAATGATGATCAGACCTTATCTGCACCCATCGGTGAAAATTTAGTATTTCTCGGATTTGCTTTCTTCCTGGAAACTTTTGCATGGCAAACACATAGGGCGGTCTCCTATTTACAAATAGGCTAAATCTAAAATGATAAGAAATTTGTTCTATTGGTTCTTAATACTGCGCACTTGAGAACAGGAAACGTTTGCCGTTTCCGCCGCCACCAGAAGGCGCCATTGTCACTTTTGGTCGTTATTAGAAATTTTAAGTTACTAGTGGAATAACGTTTTTAAACACGGTAAGAATCCGTGACTCGTTTGTTTTATCTCATGGCCACGGCAAACTATTACGGTTGTAAGGATTTTAAAATCCAGTATCACTCCATCCGATATTCCTAGAAAGTGGTAGCTTTATTCTACATCATTAGCAACGTCTTTCATACTATCTAACTCATAAATTTTGGTTTGGAGAGAACAAGGTGCCCAACAGACTGCGCACCAACTCTAGTACTGCTATTAACTTTGGTCTTTCCGTTGTTACTAACTTCTTTGATTAACAAGATCCAGTACAAAGAACTCCTCTGAAAGCTTTCAACTACGGTCAAAATAATCAGCAGCACAGCAACAGCAAATCTGCGTCTGGAAATTTCTTTCGAGCAAACAAACCTTTCTCGAGGCTTTATTCTTCCTCTGATTCTCTTCGTCCTATTTGTCCAGGCTTAAAAGTTTAAACAGCCAAAAGGCACAATAAGCTAATGAGTTTTCAGTCTGGAGTCTTTGCTTTACAGTTTTTTACATGACAATTCTCTTCCGTTTGCACTGCAGAAATGCTTTCTGCCGTTTGCTACCTAAACTTTAAAAAAGCATTCCGGAGAGTCTGAAACAATAACTATGCAGCAAAAGTGTAGACTAGAAATAATTTCTTTATCCTTCTACATGTAATTCTGTCATCTCGTGTATTTAAAATAAGTATCGAAAGTTCGGAGTAAGTAATGAGTTAATAATGTAGTGTTAACTGCTACCAACAATTCGTTGCTATTTGCCTTTTACTAAATGGCGCAAGAAAACGTGCTTTTCATTTTATTTGAAAAGCAAAAAATTGTCTGAATGCGAGGTTGGTAGAAATGTGGCGACTTAATTTGTAGTTTGTTTTATACAATGTATGCTCTACAGTACGACTGTTACAAAAGCTGAAGGCCATTACCGTCGTTTCATGAGTTCTTGAATTTATCTAGGAAAGATACCTCATTAAGCTTAGGGAGAGTCTTTTAAATTTGTGAGTTTTTGTAATAATTTTCATTTCAAAGTTTAATTACAGCATTTAAATAGCAAAGATTTAATGCATTATGCGAAATACCATCAAGGGTACGAATTGAGCAGATAAAATAAAAATATCTGCTACTAGTGCACGTGAGATATTATGCCAGTCAAAATGTTGCCCTAAACTGGTATAAAGGCTTAAAAAATAGTCATCAACAGTCAACGAGCAATTTTAAATCCCGAGACATAAACAGTTTGCAGAAATAATGTCTGTGGGTGCGAATGAAAAAAGTGATTTTCCAACGTTTTCCTAAAGAATCTTCAATTTCTAGATTATACACTGCTTTTCTAAATCGAGCAATAGGTGATTACCGTTCATTTTATGACAAAATCAATTAAACTTAATAATTTCATCGAATTTTGTTTATTTACTATAGAATCTATATACAAAATCACTTTGTAAAAAAGTTACAAATGGCAAAACTGGGACTGCTTTATGAAATATTTCCAGAAATATGAAAGAACGAGAAAAATATAAAGTCTTAGGCCCAAATGCCTTAATGCATGAAAATGGATTACTTTCAAGACAAATCCAAGAAGAGTGTAAAACTATACTACATCCTCCGTATCAATTTAACTGGTGCGTATAAATTAACTAAAACAATGCCTTTACATCTAAAAGAATTATTGCCGAACTAAAAAAGATATCTTTTTGATACGGTAATCCCATTTGAAAATCATATGGAATAACGGACTCCAATTTATTTTCAAAACTTATAATGAGTTTTGTTCGTTACTAGGTGTAACCGTTTGAATTCTAATTTGCTAAAAGCCGATTAGTAGCCTTGGTAAGTTTTTCAATTTGTTTCCTCTTATCAGCATCTTTGTAGTTTTTCTTAAAATTTCAATTGAGCTGCCTTAGAGTACAGATTATAGTTTTTATTCGAAATTCTTCAAAATGCATTAGTAGCTTTGGTAAGCTTCTTAATTTAAGTTTTTTCTTATTAGCAATTTCTCAATTCCTTTTAGAGTTTTATTTGAGTTGCCTTGGGTTAAAAGACAGCTTTAATTCAAGCTTTAGCTTTGATTAGCAGACTTGGTAAGTTTTTAATTGTTGTTTTCTCTTAGCAGCATCCTCTTAATTTCAGAATTTTAATTAAGTTGCCTACGATTAAAGACAGTTTTGATTCAAATATCTGGAAAATCTATTAGTAGTTTTAATAAGTTTTTTAATAAAAGTTTCCTCTTATCAGCAATTTCTTAAGTTTTCATAGATTTCTAACTGCCTTAGATTAAAAAATTCTTGATTCAAATTTTTTAAAAGTCGAATAGTAGCCTTGGCAAGTTTTGCACTTGAAGTTCTTTATCAGATCTTTTCAATTTTTTTAGGATCTAAGTTGAATTGTCTTAGGTTAAAGAACTGTCTTAATTCAAATGATTGGTAAGTTTTTCAATTTATTTGCTTTTATTAGCATTTGTTTAATTTCTTTTAGAATCTTAACTAAACTGCCTTGAAATGGAGACAGTTTTGATTAGCTTTTCTTGAAAATGCATTAAAAGCTTAGGTAGGTCTTTCAATTTAAGTTACTTCTTTTCCGTACTTTTTGAACTTTTCTTAGAATTATAATTGCCTTGGGTTAAAAAATCCTTGATTCAAATTTTTTAAAAGTCGATTAGAAATTTTGGCAAGTTTCTCAGTTGAATTTTCTTGTTAGAATCTTAAATAAATTGTCTTGGGTTAAAAGACTGCTTTAATTCAAACTTCTTGAATTTTCATTAGTAGCTTTGGTAAGTTTATCAATTTGTCTCCTCTTATTAGCGCCTTTTTAATTTTAACTGAGCTGCCTTGGATTGAAGACAGTTTTGGTTCGATTGTCTTGAAAATCTATAAAAAACTTTGGTAAGTCTTTCAATATATCTTTTTTTGTTATCAGAAGTTTTTTAGCTTTTATTGGAATTTTAATTGCCTTGGGTTAAAAAATTCTTGATTCAAATTTCTTAAAAGTCGATTAGAAGCACTGACAAGTTTTCAGTTGAATTTTCTTCTTATCAGCATCTTTTCAATTTTCTTAGAATCCTAACCAAATTGTCTTAAAAAACTATTTTAATTCGAATTTCTCGATTAGACTATACTTCTAGAGAGCACGTTCCCAAGGTGGCGGATGGTGGGGGAAGTCCTGGAAAGAGGACTGTTGCGAATATTCATAATAAACAACCGTGGACCAAAGGCCAGTTGTCCCAAGGTAACGGGGCCCTCATCGTTGGGCCAATCAGTCACATGAAATAATAATGATTCAGAGTACACAGACGAGCCTCGGAACTGGACGGATAAATCTAAGACAACCGGCTAAATTAAAGATAAGATTTGGAACGTGGAAAGTAACGTTACTGACAGGAAAGGAAGTAGAAGTAATAGAGGAAATGGAGGAGTATGAGATACAGATCCTGGATTTGGCAGAAATAAAAAAGAGAACTAAGATGCTAAATAAAGGTTATACCCTTAGATATTCGAAAACCCCAGTAAGTTAACGTAAGGAGTAGGAATAACTCTTAGTAAAAGACTAAAAACCAAAGTTACGCATTGGGAAGCAACAAGCTCTAGAATAATTACAAGGAAGCTACAAGAAAAAATAAAGAGTAATACAGATAGTCACGTCCATACGGAGAACGCCACTATACTTGACAAAATACTTCAACATACGGTAGAAAAAAATGAAAATTAAAAATCGCCACCTAATCATAATGGGGGATTGGAATGCCCATATAGGACACAATAAAGAAATTGGACACGAAACAATGGGAGACTAAAATATAGAAGACGAATTAAACAACAACAGAGAAAAAATGATAGACTTTTGTATCACAAATGGACTACATCACAATAACGAGAGGTATGAGATATGCTCGAAACAACATAAAGGTTATTAGAGGAGCAGAATTGAACACCACACATAGGCTACTAGTTGCGGACACAGCTTTCAAGCTACCAAGAAGAGAACCAAATAAAAAGCACACAAGAATAAAATTAGAAAGATTAGAAATTCAAGATGGAAGAGAAGAATATGAAAGACAATTTACCACAACACTCGGAGAAGTCGAGGCCGAGAAAGAAAGGAATAGCCTTTGGGCTTTAAATAAAAAATGGAACAAACTAAAGGAAACTATACTGACGACAGCAAGAAGAATCTGTAGTACAAAGCTAGTAAACTTAAACTATAAAGAAAGGTGGTGGAATGAAAAAATAAAAATAATAGAAAACAGAAGAAAAAAGCCTGGATAAAGTTTAGAAGAACTGATACAAGGGAAGACAGAGAAAAATACATACAGAAACGAAACGAAGTCAAGAAAGCGGTGAAAGAATCAAACAAGAATACACAGGAAGAATTCGGAAAGAAAATAGAAGAGAAACACAATGAAAATCAAAAGGAGTTCTGGAATATAATAAAGAAATTAAGGGGGAACCCAACAAAGCAGATAAGAAATATCAAGAATGAAGAAAGAAAGATATTGTCAACAATAGAAAAAGTCCTGAAAACCTGGCCAAAACACTATGAAAAAAAGTTCCAGTATCACAAAAATAATCCGAATGAAGAAATAGAAAGAATAGACGAAAACAAGAAGAATCCGAAACAATATCGGAGGAGGAAGTAATAGAAGTCCTAACAAATACAAAAAATGAAAAAGCAGCAGAAGACAGCATCCCCGGAGTTACTAAAAGAAGGTAGAGAAGCGATCATACAATGACTAGTACTCAAAATATTCCAGGAGGCATAGAACACCGAACAGGTACCAACGGACCGGAATAATGTAATGGTACCCATTCACAAAGAGGAAGAAACAACTAGCTGCGATAACTACAGAACAATATGTCTGTCGGCAGTAGCATCCAAGTTATATTCAAAAATCTTAGAAAGAAGGCTAAGAAGAAAAATACAGGATAAACTGGAAGACACGCAAGCAGCTTTACAACCAGGTCATCAAACTTAAAACCATATATTATATACAGTACGTGCAATAACAAAAAAACGGCTAAGAAAAATAGAGACGTATTTCTCGCTTTCCTGGACCTAAAAGCAGCATTCAATCAAGTTCCAAAGATTCATATATGGAAATCAGTGCAAGAACTACAAGTACTACTACTACTACTAGTACGGGGCAGAATTGCGGGCAATAACAGATAAGATCCAATATTTGAGAAGGGTAGTAGCGAAGACGAAGAGACCGAATCAGAAATAGGAATATCAGAGAAAAATTGACACAAAAACCAGTAGTAGAAGAAATAGAAACCAACAACTAAAACGGTACAGACATCTCAAAAGAATGGATATCAAGAGAAACCTCAAAACGATTTTTGAACTAAAAACAGAAGGAAGAATCCAATGGGAGGACAATATCAGAGAGTCAGCAAGGAAAAGAGGAAAAACGATGGAAGAGGTTAAACAAATGGCAAGAGATAGAATCACCTATAGAAACTCGACCGAGGACCAACGCGGAAAGGCATAAATGGGAAAGAGAAAGAAGAAGAAGAAGAAAAAGAAGAAGCTATGGTAAGTTTTTCAATTTGTTTCCTCTTATCAGCGTCTTTTTAATTTCTGTTAGAATTTCAACTGAGCTGCCTTGGATTGAATAGTGTTTTGGTTCGACTGTTGAAAATCGATTAAAAGCTTTTATAAGTCTTTCAATTTAAGTTTCTTCCTATCAGCAGCTTTTTGACTTTTCTTAGAATTTTAATTGCCTTGCGTTAAAAATTTCGTGATTCAAATTTCTTAAAAGTCGATTAGTAACCTTGACAAGTTTTTTAATTGAAGTTTCTTCTTATTAGCAGCGTTTCAATTTTTTCTACAATATTAACTGAATTGCCTTGGGTTG
>VTPC01088832.1:0-12921 GCA_011009095.1 Ignelater luminosus
AATTCCTTAAAACAATGGTCGTTCCTAGAAAAACTAAATTTAAAGTACCAAGAAAGTTTTTAAACCATCATCGATTATTATCGTACCAACACAAAAAGAAACACAATACTTTTTTTATTTTACGAAATAGTAGTAATCGCTATAACGATCTATACACAGGCGTTACTGTTACGATTACGTCGCAATATTACACAAAAATAACATTTTCTCATCTGTTTAATATCATTGAATTCTTTAATCGAGTTAGTATTAAACATGAAATGCTCGTTTGGTGATTCGGTTGTCGTCTTTTCCGATACGATACAAATGAGTAACTATTTTTAACAAAGTACTTTAGCTGTAAGTATTTTCTTAAGCTAGGAAACCTATTCTGGATCTAAAGAATAATGTGGAGATAGTCTAAACCTCAATATAAATCTCACAAGTCTCATATTTTGTATGATCTTAAAGACAATACATCTTCCAATCTTTTTTTCTCGTGAAAGAAACGAAGCTTAACAAAAATAAATCACCCAATCAACTAGCTTTTCCTAATAAAAACAAATGGCAAAACCAAAAATATTTCCACGAGACGATAGAATCTTGAATTATATGGATGGAACGCAATAAGGAAGCTTAAACATAAATTCCCGACTCTTAAATGCCAGACTGCTTGGAACCTATAATTACAAGTGAAGCTTTATGCTCAAGGATTCAAGTTTGCGTATTAGAATCGAATACAAAATGTTTCTCAGTCAATGTAGAAAAGTAGGGCAAAGCTGTCGCTAATCCATTTTCAAGAAAAACACTAAAACGAAGTTCTAAACGGATGTATATAAAGCAAAGAAAATACACTTTAGTCTGAAATAATACAGGAATACGTAGTTTGATCAATACTTTGGTTGCTAGACTGAACTAATTTATTTAAACAAAAAATAACACATAAGAAATAGAAGTTCTTTTCTTATTACGTGACATTTTATGTTTCATTATTTTTATTATAAAGCAAAAAGAAATTCCTACAATATTTCTGTTAAACGTTATTAATAAGGTAATGGTAATGATATAAAAATAATAGCAGTTTTATGACTTTAACAAATAGAATAAAGAAGAATTACAGCAGTTTACACGATTTCTTTAAATCGATTGCTTTCGGTTTAGGAATTTGATTTGTTACGGTACGGAATGGAATTTGCCAGCGAGTCAATAGTGCCAGCAGGCTTACTCAAAAATTGGAGATGGGATGGGTTTGAGCGGAAAGGAAATTCAGCTCATATCAGTGATATTACAAGTTCTGAATGCAGTCAGAATCGAAAACTTGTAAGCTCTGATCAAACAAAATAAGAAATGTGCTCGTTATGTTTTAAGACTTCCTCATGCAAACTCAAAATGCGATAATATAACAAAAGTATGAGGGTTTACTTGCAAGCGAAGGTCTCTCGAAAACGTTTTAGAACGGACTCACATTGTTGGAATAACCAGGAACCCACCTTAAGGTATCAAAATACTTAATGAAACAAACTTGGTTGTTCAAACAAGAAAGGCAATTGAATATCATGCCAAAATACAGGTTAACAACCAAAGTTGCATAGGAGCTTTTTGGATAATCTTGAGCAAGTACGCTCCTGCATGCACTATTCGATAGCTGTCATTATAAGTTTTTAACGTTCTAAGATTTTCCAAATCTTCACAAGCATCAGCTTCTATATTACTAGAACTATTTCCATTTAATGACACAGTCTGCTGCTCGATTCCTTCTACAGTAGGTATTCTACCAATTGGCATTTTTGTAAGATGCTGACCACTGTACTTCTGTAATACGTTTTCATACTCGCAAGAAAAGTTTCTTAAAGCTTTAGTAAAACACGAGGTCACTCACCCACCACTAAATTAGTCATTGATCTTTCTAGAAGGTACATTTAGGGTCTGTTCATTTTACTAAACAAACGCATTTATTTTTATGGTAAACTTTAAATTGCAACTATTTTTTTAAGCAGCAGGCGTTGATTGCATCGGTCTTGTGTCAACTTTCAATTGTTACTATTCTTCAACAACAGCTGTTAAATATTTGCAGCAATGAAGCGAATTAGTATTGATACCAGAAAACTAATTTTGCAGAAGTAGTGTTTAGAAAAGTTGTCTTTGCGAAGACTTGCAAAAATTACAAAGTGTTTGAAGTAGGTGGCTTTCCAAACAATCAAAAAGTTTGGGGAACATCATAAGCTTGACGACTTACCTAAATCGCGGCACCAAAGCGGCCCGGTAAATGCAAGCGCTGAGAAGAATGTTGTGAAGCTATTAAAGTCGAGTAAATGTATGCCAAAAGGGACGTGTTAGCGTAGGTACTTGTACACAATATCAAAAAGAGGAACATCATACGGACTTACAAAAAGCAGAAAATGCGTTTTGGAAGATTTTGATTCAAAACCAAACTCGTCGTGTTCCTATGAATGACGAAACATACATCAAGATGGATAGCAGTACGTTACAAGAAATGCAATAATGTAAGAACAATTAAAATGAATAATTTTGGGAAGAAGATTCTTGTGTGGCAGGCCATATGTTCTTGAGGACTTAAAAGCTCTACGGTTTTTACAACTGGCACAATTGGAGGCGATGTCTACACAAAAGAATGCATACAAAAACGTTTAGTACTTCTATATCGTAACTACAACATTTCCCCACTATTATGGCCAGACTTAGCATTTGCCCACTACGCTGGTGCAATGTGACGCTTCAGCTTTTGAATTTTGTAAAAAAAGGACAATTCGCCAAACTGTCACGAGCTTCGTTCCATTGAACGCTACTGGGCTATTGCAAAGAGATACTTAAGAAAAAGTGGCCAAGAAGCTAAAATAATGCAGGAATTCAAACAAATGTGAAATACAGCTAGTCGAAAAATTTATAACTATGTCCAGAAAGTAAGTTCATTTTCTATTTCCCGCCGTTGCAGCGATGCGATCGCAGTTCCGCGCATGCGCGGCAATGACCTTGTATCGTTACTAAGCGATTGACGCCATTTTGAGTTAGTTATCTGCTGTTATCGTGTCACAGTGCTTGTTATAATGGCGAAGGTAATTGAAAATTCCGCCGATTGCGAGATTAGATCAGTGATTCGGTTTCTCAATGCGAAAAATTTGAAACCAGTGGACATTCATCAACAGCTCTCTGAGGTGTATGGACAGAATGTAATGAGTTATTCTATGGTCGTGAGATGGGTAAAAAAAATTCAACAATGGCCGTGTAAACGTGCAGGATGAAGGAAGAAGTGGACGTCCATCATTGGTTAATGATGAACTTGTTCATGCAGTGAATGAAAAAATTAGAGGAAACCGTAAGTTTACGATTTTTCTTCTTTCTATGGAATTTCCCCTAATTTCACGATCCCTTCTTCATGAAATTGTTCATGACAAACTGGGATATCGAAAGCTTTGTGCACGCTTGGTACCGAAAACTCTTACCGAGGATCACAAGAAAAAACGCCTAGGGGCTGCTCTTGGATTTTTGACTCGTTATCACAATGACGGAGACCATTTCCTTAACAGTATAGTGACTGGGGACGAGACTTGGGTAGCCTATGAGACACATGAGACAAAACGGCAATCGATGGAATGGAGGCACACATCGTCACCAGCAAAGACAACATCGAAGCCGAATTTGAAAACCCGGAAAATCATGTGCACAGTGTTTTGGGACAGATGTGGTGTTCTTTTAGTGGACTTTCTACCACGGGGCGAAACAATTACCGCTATTGCTTACTGTGATACGCTAAGGAAACTGCGTCGTGCAATTCAGAATAAGCGCCGTGGAAAGCTCACTAGCGGCATTTTGTTGATTCATGACAATGCTCGCCCCCACACTGCAAACCTTACACAGCAACTTTTGACTCAATTTGGATGGGAACAATTTGACCACCCACCGTATAGTCCGGACCTTGCTCCCAGTGACTTCTTCCTGTTTTTAAGCCTAAAATCAAACCTCGCTGGCAAGAAATTCAATGACGACGATGAGATTAAAGAACATGTTGCAACTTGGTTACAGTCACAGGCGTCAACGTTTTATGACGAAGGAATACAAAAATTAGTGCCACGCTACGATAAATGCTTACAGAATGGTGGTAGCTATGTTGACTAATAGTTTTAAGTCTACAGATTCTTTTGCAACAAATTATTTTTCCTAATATACATTTGTTTTATTTTACCAGTAAAAATGAACTTACTTTTTGGACATAGTGATGTGACAGGTATTCTAGCAAAAGTTAGAGATTTCTATTATTCTTAACTGTATATATAGCTTTTATAATATAGCTGATAGATTTCAATTGTACTGTTTTGTAATTTCAAAATATAATCAAGTTTAAGAGAGGTCTCAACTTAGTAAGAATTCTTACAGTTTATAGTCTTTTTGAATCAGCTCGAGACATGCAGTTCTTGCATTCCACGGAAGAATTCTACTTTCAGAAAGGTTGATTTTCCTTTATTCAATGGTCGCATTAAGATAGCATGCTCGGGAGTTGCTATGAAATAGTTAGTGTTTAGATTATTAATACTATAAATTACGACCATGCTGTTTTATGGAACTATCGGTTTTTAGATTTTCAGAATCGGAATCAAAATTGCAATGTCTCTTGAGATGATCAATAAAAAAAAGAAAACGAAAAATTCAGAATCAATAAAGTAGAAAATAAAAATGTAAAAGCTAATTTATCTGGAATTTTCTATAATAGAGTGTACGAACACCTTAGATTCATTTAGGCTTAGACAAAGGGCGTAAACATTCAGTCGAACATTATCTGTATGATTATTATCAAGAACGAAAGAATCTCAATAAAAAAAATATTTAAGACTGCTCAGAACCAAACGATAATTCTAAATAACTAAATCCATTTCATTTTCCAAACATTTATTTCTTAATTGGAATGCCGTAATTGTACGCACTTCCAGGAACCATACCATAATACGATTCAATCATCAAATGGGCCTCTTACAGCAGACGTAATAAATTCCGCAAAGTTCTCATCGTATATTTTGTTCTTAAAAATTCAAAAGTTGTGATAAAATTGAAAGCTTTGACTTTGTTGATTGAAACCACAACATATTTAGGCAACCGAACACGGCGTGTGTTTGGAAGTAGGCAGCATTTGCATCTTGATCATAGATGCTGGCAGTCCATAATCGTGATTGAAGCTTATGGCTTGTAGTAGATGGTTGCTATCAAACAGGACTGCTCAAAACTATTATTCAAAGACTTACCTTGTGCAGGAGTCACACAAAGGAATACACATTGCTATGAAAGAGGGCTGATCAAGATTGGCCTCCGAAGCTGAATTGATTCGTATTAAATCAGATTTATCAGCAATCAAAACTAATTTCTAAGCAGGGATTTAACAAAACAAATTAGTTTTGAGCTTTGAAATATAAAATATGCTAACAACGTAATGTTTTTAGATAATTCACTTTTCTCCGCAGTTGCAAGTGTTCAACTCATGTAGTGTAGTGGCATGGGTTGCCAAGGGATACTTTTTTTGTGAATGCAAACCAGAATCATCAAGAAAATGTGGGGTCTTGTTATATTGTACCTTGAACATAATCCCATATAAAAGACACCAACATCAACTGTGAAAAGTATAGGAATTTATCGCAAGGAGCAGTAAGTAACTGCACCTTCTCAATAGCGTTTAAACCTGTATTGTTTAGGTTCTGTACGGGACTTGCCTTCCTTGTATATCATGTCCAAGCAATGTACCACAGCCTCAACTTTTTTCCTTGCAGGTGTTTCACAAAAGACCACAAGAATCTGATTGAACAATAATGCTCGCTTTAGGAGATTTTTACTGATCTTTACCATTTCATATTGGATGGTGACTTTGAATTAAATAGGTACGACTGTTGCTTACTTAAACTATAAATCCTGAACCTGCAACGCTTTTTCGCTGATAGCGATAGGAATGTAATTGCAAGATATCTCTGATAGTCTCATTTAGAGACCAGATGGTTGGTCAAAATAAATCCTTCAAAAAGGCAAGCAAAAAGGCAAAATAAATTTTGAAATAAACCTCTTTTTAATTAAAATTTACGAACACTTTTTTGGATAAAGGAGGAAGATGAGAATTAACCAATTTAAAAATTCTTAGTTTATTTACTATTACTACATATTAAATATTATACATCTAAGCATTTTGTTTATTGCACAACCTACTATATACAAGCAATTTTTTCAGATTTTCCTTAATAGGGTCTCTACAAGAGTCGTTCCAGTAGTTTCCAATTTTTTACTTCTTCGGCTAACTAATAAAAGTTGCTTCGAATATAGGTTAATCCTTTTAATACCTCACTCTTATTAAAGGAAAGTTGTGATTTCAAAATTACAGTTGATGCCGAAAAGTCCAGTGAATTAACTACTTCTTTTGTTGCTGCAAAATGGGTAGAACAGAAAACGCATGCCGAAACCCAGATTCCCCATCTGGTTATAACAGGTTCAGGTGGTAGCGGGATCCCCGGTAACTTCTCTCGATATACAGCTAGGCGCGAAGGAATCTTCAAGAAATCCTTTGTGGAAGATATTAGTTGATTGACAATGGCAAGTTCTTCACAAATGCATTCACTAACACAATGTAACTAATGACATAAGCAAATGATGTACATTAAATTTGGATAAAATATTCTGAGTATTCCAGCTACTTGTACCATTTAAGGTATAGCATGACCGAGTAACAACCAGTGATGTAGGGTAAAAGCACTAATCCTCTGCCACCTAAAAATATTTGAAGTTCAAATTCGTTTAAATTTAAAACGAAATAATATTTATCAATGAAACTCTCTGTATAGTTATGCATATTTAAATGATATACATACTCAATCGTCAAAAGTCATTAAACGTTTAGTTTTATATGAGAAAAAAAATAATTCATTAAAACAGACACTTTGGCCCCGTAATCCGCCGCTATTTACTAGAAATCCGCCGTCGAGGTCCTAGTAGCCGCCCTTTAAGAAACAAAGCTATAAACATCGTATAAACGTGAGGAATGATTATTTCTTAAATGATTATATATGAGTTCTTGGAAGCTTTATTCGGATCACATGTTTAGCAAATTAAATATTTTTTAGCCATATCTTCATTACCCGCCATAAGCATAAAATAATTTAACAATTTTATGCCTTTCTTGCATTTGCTCATAAACGATTTATTGAAACGAAAAGAATTTATTTTAAAAAATACATACAAATACAAAATAAGTAATAATTAATGAACAAATGAATTTATTTCCTACTTTTTACATGATACTCTTAGAGGTTAATTTTTCACTTAAGTTGTTTGGACATGTTGACTTTCTAAAATTAGATTTTTTTGAAAAGAATAATAACAATCAAATAAATGATAGAAAGATTAATAAATGTGGGTGCCAATCAACAAAATTAAATTAAAAACTCGAGCAACAATAATATAAAATCTCAGTATTGTGGAATACCTAGTGCACGACAGTGGCAGGCGGCGAGCGGGTTTGTTGCATTAATCTAACATTAAGTTAGCTTGTTAGGGCTAAAGTTAAGAAGAAGTAAAAAATATTTACCGTTTTTTCACAGAGTTGACAATTTAAAACTAAGTACTTAAAGAAGAATCTATTTTTGCCAATTGACTATAATTCGCACTTTTAGTCTATCTAACGCGTAACACAATTCTTACTATTCTTACGCTCACACACTTAATTACAGAAAGTACCTGAAAAGGACAGGCTTCTGTAACCACTACGCACCGGTTCAAGATATAAAGTAAGAAGAGTTGAACAACAACATATTTTTCTTGGAAAATGAAATATCTCTTGTTCATTAATAAGCCGGAAACAAATTTAAACCCAAGCCGGCGTCAAAGTAAAATTTCTTCCATTTGGCCCAATCTTCTGACAAAAGTCACTTTGATGGCTTTTTAAACAGCATTTGCCTTTGTTAGACTTATCGTAGCTTTTATTAGCTCATGGTTAATTCTTGCTCTATACTCTTCTTGACTTCTTTGTATGGTTCCCATTATTAATCTTAGAATTCTCTCCATAACTCTCATCTCTTCATCTTTTTTTATGAATGTTTGTGTCTCTGTTGCATGTCACAGCTAGTCTTATCAATCCCTTGTAGAGTCTTATTATTTGTTATGGATGTGGTAAGGCTGGTTTTATTAAAGCAAATTGCCCGTCATGCAAGAAATCACCATCTGCTCAACCTCCCGAATTCTGTGTTAGATGTTAATCCAGAAACTTTCTTGGAACCTCAAAACCGTTTACTCCTTTTTATAGATATCTTGATCCAGGTTCAAAGCAAATCGTAGCTGGATACACCCTCTATGAAATCTTAAAGAGAAAGAGTCACCGTTTTAAGTCCGTGAAATTAGCGGATGGAAAGCCCAGATATGAAGATGTACTGGTTACATACGTAAATATTTACTTACATAGTCGTCGGATTCCTACCAAGTTCCTTGTATTTCCAACAGCGACCTGTAATAATACATTGCTGGGAATGGATTTTATTGAATATGCCAAATATGTTTTTAATTTTGAAAATAAAACTTGGAGTTTTGCTGATGAACCAGAAATTTTGTATCCACTACAGTATGAAGCTTCCAAACCTGATAGCGACTCATCCATTTAAATAAATTTTATTATTCCCGTACGTCCAGATGAAGGACAATCGTTAGAAGAAGCCGAAAACCAAAAAGTAAATGATTTATTGGAGAATTACCGAAATATTTTTGATGTAGGAGGAAAATCTACACCGTTAGCAGAGTATCTTATCGAAACAGGTAAACACCCTCCTATATCTGTACCTCCTTATCGTATGTCTCCAGCAAGGAAAGAAATTCTTCGTCAAGAACTAGATAAATTATTGCAGCAAGAGATTATAGAAGAACGTGAAAGTGCATGGGCTGCTCCGGTTGTGTTAGTGCCTAAACCAAACGGACAGATGCGTCTGTGTGTGGACTATCGCGAGTTAAATAAAATTACTGTGAACTCTACTTACCCTCTTTCAAGGATGGACGATCTTCTTCATGCTGCTAAATCCACACGTTACATGAGTACTGTAGACTTACGATCGGGTTATCATAAGCTGACCGTGACAAGACTGCATTTGTTACTCCTTTTCGTACGTTCCGATATCTATGTATGCCATTTGGCCTTCGTACAGCGCCTATGACATTTCAGAAACTTATGGATCGTTTCCGCGTGGTCTTAGTAAAGTTCTTGTGCCGCGTATCTGGACGATTTGATAGTGCTTTTAGCGTCGCTCGACTCACATTTGAAGGACCTTATCGCTGTATTTGAAAGACTTCGTTTATTTAAACTTAGAGCCAATCGTGAAAAGCGTACTGTTTGTTGCTCACGCGTAAGATACTTAGGACATTTGATCACTTCAACAGGAATTCAAATTGATCCTGAGAAGATTTCCGCCAAAAATGTCCGCGATGTCAAGTCTTTTCTGCAAATCTGTTCGTGATATAGGAGACATATCAAAAACTTTGCCGAGGTCTCTTGACCGCTTTGTGAACTTACACGTAAGAACGGTACTTGGAATTGGGGCCCAAGACAACAGCAATCGTTTAATACCTTAAAAACGTTACTTACCTCTACTCCGATTTTACAACAGTGTGATCCAACAAAGTTTTTCACCATTAGAACCAATGCTAGCAACTACGCACTCGGCGCAGTTCTACTTCAGGGACTGGATGCAGAGGAGCATCCGATAGAATACACCAGTAGATTACTATCTACCAGCAAACAAAGCTACTCGTGTATTGAGCGGAAAGCTCTTGCCATAGTTATTGCCTTGCAACGGTTTTGTGGATACATAAAAGTTTCTGAAATTTTGGTAACCTCGGATCAACAAGGCCTTCGCTGGTTAATAAACATTAAATCACTCACGGATTGATTAGCTCGTTAAGCCTTGTTGATCCAAAGTTTTAATGTAAAAATTGATTATCTACCAGGCAGATGAAATGTTGTGGCAGACACTTTGTCTAGGCTTCCGTTCCCTGATCTTCCTCCAGGAGAAGAAATTTCCATATGTATGGTTTCTATCACAATACCTGGTCGAAGTCAATTTGAAGTACGCTTCCAACAACTAGAGAACCCTGAATTAGCCAAGATCATTCATAGCTTTGAAGATTCAGATGATTCGGATTTACCTAAATGGACTGAAAGAGGCTACCTCATGAGCAATGGACTTCTATATAGATATCCTCAAGGCATTGACTGAGAAGAAGCTGTCCTTGTCATTCCTTGCCAGAAGCGTGATCGAGTCCTATACGATTACCATGATCCTGATTTAGCCGCACATTATGGCGTTGATAGGACCTATAGAAGAATCTCTCAGCGGTATTTTTGGATTGGATTGAACAAGTATATTGCTGAGTATTTAAAGAATTGTGGTGATTGCCAGAGGTATAAGGATAGTAACCAGAAACCCGCAGGCTTGGTACAGACCCCTATGTACGCCCAGAGATTTGAAGTCTTTCCATAGGTGTGTTTGCTCATGCCATGCTCAGAAACGGATGCCGGAGAGCGTTGGATTTTTATCATCGAAGATACTGTCAGCAAATGGGTGAAGTTGTTTGCACTCATCCGAGATACAGCAGAAGGGTGTGCCAGAGTACTGACTGACCAGATTTGCTTGCGATTTGGGTTACCTCGTCGCATCCTTTAGCAAACATAGTTGAATGTAAGAACTGAGATTTAAAATCTCGCCTGTTAGTAGGAAATAAGCATACGACATGGTCAGAGAAACTACCCAGTATTCGCTTCGCCATGAATACCGTTGTTAGGGAGAGTACAAGCTGTTCAGCTGCATATCTCACATTCGCTCGAGAGTTGAGAACTCTGGATGACACAGCCCATGACTTCCGTTCGATTGTTGAATCCGAAACCTTTGTCCCGCAGAGAACTTTTTATCTGCCAGTTTCCGGAGTGCCCGAGAAACACATGAAGCCTCCCAAGATTGGCACAAAGTATATGCAGATTCGAAAAGGTAAGCCTCCGTAGAGTACCAAGTGGAAAATCTTGTCCTAGTGGCTTCTCACACTCTCAGCAACAAAAGCTTGAGAAGGAGTTCCAAGCTAGGCCCAAAACGTGACGAACCCTACTATATATCCCGCAAGAAGTCCCTACGACATATGAAGTCGCTACAACCGAGAATCCCACACTCTCCCTCGGAAAATATCATGTGTCCGCTTTGATTCCGTATGCTGGTGAAGAGACGGAGAGTCCTGTGGTCGCGTTGAAGAAACGTGGGCAACCAAAGAAACCTCCTTCTTGTTCTGGTTCCCTTGTCGGGCCGTCTTCGAAACCAGAGGGGGAGATTGTAACGCACCGAGTACCACGGCCCCGACGTGCCGGCTCTGAACGGTCAACACCCACTTGCTGTTGAGTTGACCAGATGGGGGGAACGACCAAGCGCGGCTGTGATCGTTGTATATATACATTGATCGGATTGATAAATAATTTGCAACTTTGTTTAAATGTATTTTTTATGGCCAAAATAAATGAAAGTAAATAAAAGTGTTAAAATTTTAATTTTAATGTGCCTCAAGTTCGACCAATTACAAAGAAAAGGAACTTGCCTAACTATCCGATCTCTTTGTCATCACAATCATCTCGCCAACCAATAGCAAGTCAAATACAATTATTATTATGCTCTTTTCAAAACACCTTCACAACTTGAAAAATACTATGGGGGAGACAATTTTTTCAATTATTAATTAAAAATTCTTTCTCTAACTGGAATCAAATATTAGAAGAATAATATGGCATTTTCAATTGTATTTTACATATCAAATTTGATGTTTCTGCCTTCTGTCTTAAATTTATTAAGAAAAATCCAGGTGTAAATATTCATAACCTTTTTAAGTTGATAATAAAAAAGATATTGTTAAGAAGGTTAATAATTCAAGGATTCTTATTACCACAATAATAATTAGCAGAAGAAACCGCACGGAAACAGTTAAAATAAATAAGTATATTGTGCGGTTCAATCATTGTTTTCTTTTTAATTATTACATAATATAATTGAAAAGGAAAACTATTTATGGAGTATTGTGTTAATATTCTAAGTAATGCAAAAATACAATTAACGTAGTTAAGCAAATACGTTATAGTGTAAATAATTCTGTTAACAACTGTTAAAAAATATTTCATGCAAAAGCAATTCAATTTAACGCTCCATGTTAGAATAATAAAATACTAACACCTGAATACATCAAGGAAATAGAAAAAAAGAAAAAACCTCACGGTTAGAAGGTTATATTATATTTTTATGCCATACGGTTATAGTTATGAATGCATGTATATTTGAGAGAATGGATTGTCAATGGAAAATTACTGAAAGCAATTTACCCGACGAATCGATTTTGTTAGTTTCTTTTCCCCCTGAGAAACCAAATTTATACAACTACAAACAAAGGGGTATGATATGTACTATCTTGATATTTTTATTAACTGATAATAAGACTGAAATATTTCCTGCATTTTGCTTTTAAAGTTTCTAACTTTGTTGAGATTTCTAAATTATTTTAAGCCGATTTTTGTGTAACCTAAATTTGAAATCAATAAAGCCAGGGAGTAAGATAAAATAAATTGAATAAAATCCTATACAGCGAAGGCTTTCCCCTATATTCTAAAAATGCTTATCCGAAAGATGAGATGATGCAATTTTCGTTATTCAGCACGTAAAGTAAGTGAAAGTTGAAGTTACTTTTCGTGTACTGAACTAGTACTTGGGTTTATATTAAAAGTTCTGCTAAATGAAATAAATATTTTCTGTTAGATTAAAGAATTTTGGATTTTATTGAGAGATAAAGAAACAAATTAGTTGTAGCTCTAGTTAAAAAACCAATTTACTTATAACCGGAACTTGAAAACGGAAAAATTGAAATCCATTAAGAATTAATAGCGTTGTTGAAATATAA
>VTPC01088833.1:7047-20892 GCA_011009095.1 Ignelater luminosus
AAACGGACTCGTTTATTAACCAATGAGGATGAAGGTCATGCTGTCCCTATCATTTCCTTCGCTTTATTCTTATTTGATTTAGACTATAGGAACAGTTCATTTACAACTGAGGACGATTAAATTAATTACATTACTATCGTATGTGCTTGCAACTGCACAACTCGAGTGATGAATTTGTGACTGCTTTGGTCTAAATGAGATTTATTTTTATTTAAAAAGTAATTTTTTTAATTTGGATTAAAATCACTGTTTACCTTCTTCAATAATCTTCTCTTGAAGAACAGATTGAAATTATCCATTCAAGCTAGTATGTTGGGAGATGAAGATAAAGATGAATTCAGCATATTACACTTTATTTTTGGGTAAAGTTGACTGGGAAGTAAAAAACCAAAAGCATGCATATAGGGAATCAATCAAAAGGGTTCATTCTATAATAAGTTTGTAAAATTTCTAAGCACCTGGTCAAATTCAGACTGTTGATCCATTTCTAAGTACTTACCTACGTCATGTTTTGTATTCGGTCGGCAATTTTCTCAGTTTAACTTTTTTCTGAAAGACCTCGTAGGTACATAATTAGAGTTTATCCTCTAATCTTTGATTTCGTTTTTGAAGATTTTTAATCCTAAATCTCAATCTTCAACAGAAAAAAAAAGAATACAGAGTCTATCGCTTTGATACATCTAGAAAACCTACACTCCGTCTATCTCAGATGCACGCTGATAGAATCCAATTCATCCTTGTCTAGCCAATACAGACAATGCTGGTACCCCCAGACTTCACATACTAATAATAATGTTGCTCTCTTTTTCTGTATAGAATATTAAAGTAAATGGTACCAGAAGCGTAGTAGGGCCTGTAATGATTGTTTGCTTAAGAATTTCTGAGATTCAGAAAATGCAGGAAATGGGCTAAGATTTTCTATTGTTGTCTGGGAAAGAATGGAAAAACCATACTAGTGCGTTTACAATACTTATGGTGAATATTTGTTCAGAGGCAGCCTGAGACTCTAAGCCATCGAGGTGACTTTAAAGAGAACTAGAAATAACACATCGTTCAATAAGTCCCGAGACTAACCCAGAGATGGTGCTAGTAGTACCAAACTAGCCACGTTTCCCTAGAGTGCGAACCTTCACATGAAACGTGTAAAAAGTTCACGTCGATTGGACCACAAACAGCAGAGTTATCGAGGTTAGAGTAAAGTCACTTTGTAATTTGTTTGAAAAATGGAACAAAGCGAGTTTCGCGTGTTGATAAAACATTGTTTTTTAATGGGTAAAAACACCGTAGAAGCCCAGCAATGGCTTGAGAAACGTTACCCGGACTCCTCTCCATCCAAATCAACGATTTGTCGTTGGTATGCTGAGTTTAAACGTGGTCGTACGGACACAAACGATGCGGAACGTTCGGGTAGGGCATTGGAAGCCGTTACACCGGAAAATGTGAGTGAAGTATTCAAAATCGTAATGAAAAATCGCAAAGTAAAGGTCCGCGAGATTGCAGAAATAACACAGATATCATCTGGAAGCGTATTTACAATCCTTCATGAAAAATTGAGCATGAAAAAGGTTTTTTCCAAGTGGGTGCCGCGATTGCTTTCAATGGAACAAAAACAGCAACGAATCGACGATTCATAGAGCTGTTTATCGCTATTTACTCGCAATAAAAAGGATTTCCTGCGTCGATACGTGACCATGGATGAAACATGGATACATCATTTCACTCCAGAGTCGAATCGGCAATCATCTGAGTGGCGCATGGCTGGCGAAAGCCGCCCAAAGCGTCTAAAAACGCAGCAATCTGCTGGCAAAGTCATGGCGTCTGTTTTTTGGGATACACATGGCGTCATTTTCATTGACTACCTGGAAAAAGGTAAATCGATCAACAGTGATTATTATATTGACTTGTTGGTACGTTTGAAGGAGGAGATCGCAGCAAAACGACAGCACATGAAAAAGAAAGAAATCCTTTTTCAGCAAGACAATGCACCATGCCACAAGTCCATGAAAACAATGGCAAAAATCTACGAGTTGGGCTTTGATTTGCTTCCCCACCCCCCGTATTCGCCAGATTTAGCCCCCAGCGACTACTGGCTCTTTGCTGATCTCAAAAAAATGCTCCAGGGAAAAAAATTTGGCTCGAATGAGGAGGTCATTGCCGAAACTGAAGCCTATTTTGAAGCAAAAGATAAATCCTTCTATAAACATGGTATAGAAATGTTGGAAAGGCGTTGGAAAGATTGTATCACTCTAAAAGGAGATTATATTGATGAATAAAAATGATTTTTGAAAAAAAAATGTTGTTTTAGTTGTTAGTCTCGGGACTTATTGAACGATGTGTTAGCATATCTGAAAGCAGGTGCAATACAATTTGCGTGTGCAGTCATTAAACTTGTAACGTGTCCTTGCGTTACAATTTATTTTTACTCTAGATTAACTAGGATCTCTGTAGTCCTAGGCCGGCTAGAGATTAGTAAGTTGCCTTAGACGCAGAGAAGATAAGATTAGATAATAAAACACAGATAAATTTATTCAAGCGTATATGAAAAATAATAGAAAAATTCATAAGAATATTAGGCGCTAGTGTTGTCAAACATTGAGGCAATTTAGGAGATCCGTTCCAGAACAGCAAAATTTAGCTGAGGCGCGATCTGGGCCCTGATCTCGATGTGAAAATCATCTCGTCTCAGAACTTAAATAGATGATCTTCAATCTAGTAGATCCGTTGTAGGTGACCCAATAATTAAATTGAGACCATACGGAAAATATGTTGCGAAAGCTTTCAGGGAATTTTCAGCCTTAGTTGATCTATACGGCTTCTAACGATCTAAAGGGTGCTCCCAAAAAAAGCTGAATACAAAACAAACAATCTATCAACAACCACTGAAACCTGAAGCAAGAAAGAAACTTACTCCTAGGTAACGAGCTCGCAAAAATACGACCGGACGATTTGTTGGAAACTCACGGCCTCTCTCCTCAAGGTAAATACCGCCGCTCTCTCGTCGAAAAGATCACACAACCAATTACCGATTTCAAGTTTATTCCCCAGAAGATATTAAGCTTCAATTTAAAAGAAAGAAAAAAAGAAATCTCTATCAATGGCATCCAATAAAAAACCGATTAGTAAAGTAGGAGGAAATATTAACTTCTACAATTTCCACAACTGGTCACGTAATAATTTCATCTTCTAATGAAACAAAAGGAAATAAATCTTTCCCATTTCAACAGAGTTTACAATTAAACACTCCTTAGAAACATCTACAATCAAATTTGCTAACCAGAATTCTAGGATAGAATACCATTCACAGAAAGTAATTCAATAACACCTGTTTAAATAAGTTAAAAACGTTACAAATAATTATACCATGCGTCCCGATTGCTATGCAACTAAAATTCCAAAGTTCGTCAACCCTAACTGATTAAAAAATAGAGGAGGGCTTCAAAAAGATTAAACAGCTTCTCAGTGAAAAGTCTGTAAGTATCAGGCCTCTTTGCATATGAGAGAAAACTAGAAAAAAACCATTCGAGGACACACCGCAAGCGCCGATCAACAAACCTCATGTAACGGTAGCGAAAAGTAACCGTTACAAACTCTACCACCAAGATAAACTTAGCTTCTGACCTTTAAACGTATTCTTATGATATGGATTTTCTTATTTTAGAACCAGACATATAAGTACTGTGTATTATTTGGTCGTATACAGCGGCAGTGTTGCGTGTTGCCCGGAAATGCCACAAACTCGGGATGGTCTGATTGAGTCGTCAAGCCAAGAAAGGTAATGCCTTGATATGCAACGCGCCCGTTACTTCACCAGTTTGTTCTCGTTTGTTTTGGAACGAATTTCGATGCACACCCAATGGCAGCCATTTCTTAACTCCATCAAGACCAGTTTCGCATTTATTTCAGGTGCTTGGTCTTTTACAGAAGTTTTTCCAGAACAACAACAAGCATTGCTTACATTCCGTAAATCTATTCACCAAACACATCAGCAGCTCATTACCAACAAATGATCATTAGGTCTGCCGTCTTCCGTTACAATTAATATATAGCTCGATTTCAAGATTGTTCCATCTTCACTGTACGTACATCGCGTCCTGAATTTTTTTTAATTATCGTTTCGACTTCAATACTTTTATACTACCGTTAACTTCTTCCGCAACATCAGCCTCATCACGTCGTGCAGTTCAGTTGTCTTCATTGTCGCATCTCCATCTCCACAACTAAGTATTACACCTTTGGATTACTGTCAAGATATTTCTCTCTACCAACCACAGCATTAAACTCAATTTACTAATTTAACCACCGTGCTGAAGAAGAAGTTTAAATAGCCCCTAAAAATAACCCAAAAAGCTCATAAGATGGGAAAGTCGTTGTCCAGTTGATGTCTACGTCAAATTAAAATGTGCATTTGCAATTGTACACCTTAATATTATGTATTTTGATGCAAGAAATACTAGTTTCGCGTTCGTAAGGCGATATCCACCACTAGTTTTTATTAAATCGCGAATATAGCTTGGAAAACCGCGTAAATTGGTGGAATGATTGCTCAATTTAAGTCCAACAACACATACTTACGTAGATTTAGAAATGTCTGCATTCAGGGCACCTCCGCGTGGTGACGGCGGCCAACTGTATCATTCCACGAGAAACTCTGGATATCGGCGTTTATGCCGTCATGGCAGGCACAGGTAGGAAATATATTATGAAACAAGGGCTCGGAACCCCAGTTTCGGCGGCTTGTCAGGGTGGGAAAGTGGGTCCGCAGGCGTCGGTCGTCATCATGTGACCGTAACTTCTCAAGGGTAGGGAACTTGGCCTTTGTGGTAAATTTGAATAGCGAAATGGCGTAAGGGGATTTTAGACGCGGATAAAAATATATACCACGAATGCTTTGGTAGGGAGGTCCTTGACGAGGATACAGCATGGGCTCCGAATTTTACATGTTGCGTTTGATTTTCTATGCTAAGTCGGTGAAAGGCAACTAAAAAAAGGCATAGTCCTCAAATTTATAGCACCAGCAGTATGGCAAAAAGCCCAAGCAAAAGAGGATTGTTAGTTTTATAATTTAACAGTGAAGGGTTTCAATTCGAAAAATAAAACGAAAATAAAATACGCGGATGTTTGTACAATGACGAAACCTATAACATCAAATTACTTCAAAATCAGTTGTTTGGTCAATAAACCAATGGAAATCTTAGAAGACGACGTAGAGCAAAATGAAGAAAAAAAAGATAGCGATGATTCAACAGCAGTGAAAATGAAATTGAAGAAAGTGAAGAAGAATATGTTCAAGCTGGAGAAGATTCAGAGCACAACTGGCAAGTTTGCGGGAATTTGAAAATCATATTGAAGATGCTAGGACAGCAGTCTGGTTTTGTGAAGTACCCTCGCTTCATGTGCCTATGGGACAGTAGAGATCGTGGAAATCACTACAATAAGACAATGATCTTCACTCGCTTCCTCGAAAATTCTGCTATTATCTCCACTCCATATAAAGCTTTAACTAATAAAACAATTTGTAAAGGCATTAAATAAAGGAGATAAATGTTTCGAATACATAGTTGAGCAATTTCCAGAATTAAGTGACGCTAAATTGAAAGAAGGTATTTTGAACGGACCTCAAATACGCAAGTTTGTTGCAACCATGACAAAACCGTCTGGCTTAGTTTTCAGACAGTTTGTAAAAACCTTTTAAGAAACACAAGAAGTGACGACTATAGAAGTATTGTTGTAGACTTTATAAAAAACGAGCATAAAACTGAATTTTTTGGATTCTCATTTTGACTACTTTTCTCAAAATTTAGACTATAGTAAAGAGCAAGGAGAACGTTTCCACCAAGATCTAAAAGAAATGGAAGGAGATACTAGGGCAGATAGGACATCAGTATGACAGCTAATTACTACTGGATGTAGAAGATCCAGAAACACATGTCAGGAAAAGATTCAAAAATACACTTCGCAGGTCGTTCGAGGATGTATGTACGTTACAAAAAATAACTTCGCCCACTTGATTTTTTAATGTTAAGGTGTACAAGTGCCAATGCACATTTTAATCTGACGTAGACATTAGCTGGGTATCGATCTTCTCATTTTATGAGGTTTTTTAGGTTATTCTTGCGATTTACTAAAAGCTTGTGGGTGATGGAGCTAACCAGACATCGGATTCATGTTCAGCACGACAAAACACATAAAGATTATCATATGGGGTCCCAAAAGCAGACCACTTTTTATTTTTGTGTGCCTGTGTAATTTTTGTACTGGATAGACTAGTTCTGAACTGGGCATGGGTTTTGATCTTCTCTTCAATTCAGACAGTATCATTGAAAAATACTCATTTTTTATTTTATTGGTTAGTAGTTATTATTATTATTAGATTTCAATTTAGTAATTCGAGCACAAATGTTCACTAAAGAAGTCATATTACGCATCAGGAAAGCAAAATTTACCTAGTTGCGGCGTTAGGTTTGGAAAAGCAATAGCATGTTTATAAATGTGTAGATATCTACACCTGTATAGGCCTTTATGTGCCCTGTAAACTGTTTTAATTACTTAACATAATTACTATTTCTTTAAAAGCTTTAAGTCTTCTAGATTTTTAATATGTCTTGGTAAGGTACAAGGGCGCAAAAGTTTGAAGTTGGTCCAAAGTACACTAATTCTTGCAGTCGGTCCTAATCTTCATAACTAAACGTTTTAGACTTTATGTTATGTATAATAAGACTGTTTTGCTTAGGTTTTGGGCTCAGCATAACGTTGTATATTTCTTAGCACGCAATTATGAGACGCTCGGTGTGTAACTTTAGAACTCACAAAGTTATGTAAATCGTGAACTGCATGACTCGATGGGACCAAACAGCAAGATAATTTAATTTACTATTCACAGATAATAAAAAACTTTGTACCATCTTGTGTTTAACTTTAGCAAAGTAAGTCAGATATACTCCTATCAAACAAACCAGAAGTTGCTTAAGAGTCACCCTGTCAAACATTTATGTTGTTGGTATCGGGAAATCTAACTTTTTATTGAGATTGGTAACTGCATCTACGTTTAGCCAAAAATCAGTAGGTACCTGAGATAGAAATATTAGCTAATTTTTGAGCAAACAATAATAGTTCAATAAATCTGATTTTCTGTGTGAATGCAAAAGATTTAGGGCTACTGAATTGATTCATCTGGGCGGTATTCTCATAAGTGAAATAACGAAGGCAATAGCAAGTAAATAAAAATAACAGAATCATTACACGGCAAAAAAACCTAGGTAACAATAAAAGACTTTTAGCAACAAGAAAGTTCTGGTGGTTAAAGTGACATTCACCAGCAAAGATCATCCTTGAGACAAAAACAGTTTCTAGAAATCAAGTGCAAATAAAGGCCTTATATAGTAAGTAGTGTAAACATAGCATACCAGATTTGAAAGCTATAGTCAATGAGATAAGCCAAGAGTAGACAAACACGAGCAGAAAAATAAAAGAGTTTTGGACGGGAAGAACTAATTAGTTCTTACTAGCCCATAGACGAATCTTACCCTTATCTAGAGATGAATGGCAAGAGGGTAATTTTAATGAACACTTGAATCCGTTTGTTTTGAATTTTAGAACTTTAAGACTTATTGAGTCATGGTTGACAAGGTATCATGCCAAAAAGATGAAGTACGAAATTGAAAGAAAACGCTAGACACCAGTGGTCTTAACTGTGAGTCTCTAGATGAGGACATCGATGATATTGCTATACGCGTAGAGGTATAAATAAAAAAGACATTGTGGTTACAAATAATATACACGATATACCAGGATGTAAGGACACTACTTCGCCTGCGCATAAGGGAGTTGATTACCAATTAGTAGTCATTTTGCATGTAGTGATTGTTAAAACAGTTACTTTCGTTTTGAGTTAGATACTTAAGTAGTAAAAAAAAACTTTAACTTTAACTTAAGGTTAATGTTTGTGTTTCTGACAGAAACTGTAAGAGAATCTTAGTCAGCACATTTTGTAGTCAAACTTATTAGAAATGATATCAGAACAACTAATTATTAGATCTCTTATAGGAAGAGCAAAATTGTACTTAGCAAATAACCGTGGCCATTTTGAGCAACTTCCAAAGTAAAGTTAGAAGAATTTTTAAATTAATATTGCTCTTCATAGAAAAATGCCCTCTTGGCGTGAATATTTGCCAAATATCGAGATAAGTTTTTTAAGCGAAAATGACTTATAATAAATCTTGATGAACTAAAGCAATGAAAAATTATGATGGATTTCTAGTTTTAAAAATCAGAGACATTTTGTTATAACTTATATAGTATTATAATAGTTTACAGTCTGCATACTGATTAAGTAGAATTCGTCAAAGCAACGAATAGAATTAAAATCCGCATTGCAGTATGTCTCCTTCTTACAATTAGCCTGACAATGTGGTCAGTCAGGTGGCACACATTAAGCGGTTTCTGGCAAGCGGGTCGCTTGAAATTATTTAAAGTCTGAGATCTCTGCAATTCATGACCACTCTCAACATTGTTACCTCCTGCTACGTTACATAAATTTTAGCGAGTACCATTATTAAAATTTGCTTTCGATTCTAAGAGGGTTAATTACAAGCAATAATATCACAAGTATTAATTAAACATTAGAACATGAAACTACATTAGAAGAGTATAACGCAAAACCTTCATTCATATACGTGGCTGATTTTTAACTGTTTTGGCATCACTAATGCAAAAAGTACACTTTTGCAAGTACGAGCAATAAATAAATAGAGAATAATTCTTTTAGCCTGTCCTGTTGCATTCCTTGTGTATGATTAGATGCTGGTAATAGGTAATTAGGGGCACAGAGTGACCTCCATATTGACAATCAAGCTGTTTGTCCATATGTTTACCCCTGGAGTGCCAACAGCCTCTATTATTTTATAAGACGTGTAACGTTACTGTAACATTATTGCATCTCTAGAAAGAATCGTTTACTATTATTACTACTACTAATAATTCTTATTAGAAGATACTCCTTTGCGTGAGGAGGAGAAAGAGGTAAACAAAGAAATAGAAATTTATTGTTAGATTCTCATTCCTATACAGTTAAAGATTCTACATGATGTTTTCTAAACCCTAATCTACATATGAAAGGAATTGCTCGAAATATATTATTCTTTACATTAGATGTTATCACGCACGTTTTCAATTTGAATATAAAAATAAATCTAACCTAAAATGCTAACAATAACACACTTTCAGTTCCCTACAATTTTAAATCAACGCGTACTACAAATAATAGGCACACCATCTAAAAAAAAGAAAAAACTAAAGTCAAGATCTGTCGTGTTCTGAAATATTTTAACATATTAATTGCCATATTAATACAGAATACTATAAAAAATATCTTGTTCCACATTGAAAAATGAAAACTAAAAGCCTCAATATAACCAACGAGGAAGAAACTATAAAAATCAAGAAAGTTGACAATTCTATTAATAAATACATTTTATAAAGTCAAATTTGTTTCGGTATTTCAAAAGTAGAACTAATTCCTAATAATAATTTCAGCTTAATTTATTAAAACAAAATTAAAAAGAGCTGGTGACAAAATTAAAATTAAGAAACAGTCGAATTGTTGAAAATGTGACTCATAAATTTCAATAAGAAAATTATTTAAATTTCAAAAAGTAGAACATACAAAAGTTTATTAAGGACTAATTTAATTTTAATTTACAGACTGATTCTTGACAACAATTTCAGGTTAAATCAACTTTCTTTTGAAAGAAGAAGAAACAGTGGCACGTCCAGAAAATGTACAACGAAAAACACGATGTACTTTTTTCATTAATTAGAGCAAGAACAAGTCATTGTGTTCTACCTGAGTGACTTTCGCAATATAAAATTTTCGGTTAGTATTACGTGGGGCTAGTTTGAGGACTTTTTTGTCTCGTTTTAATAATTGTACAAGCAATAAAAATACTTTTATTGTTGAAATATTAATAATTCAAAAGAGTGTGGTCTTTTAATTGTCGATAAACGTCTTCATGAATACTTCCGCTTATAGAATGTGACATAACTTGGAATTGAAACCTCCGCATGAAATTGTTTGTTTCTAGAATCTTTTCAAGGTAATATTACACCAAATTGAGAAATCCCTTAATTAGTGGATTTTCTAATTTTACATTTTTAAAGTTTAAACAACCCACAGGATATCCAAGATTTTAAATACTCCACGCAAAAGATGAATCGAATTGTTTTGTAATAACATATTGCTTACGGTGTTAATAGCTTAACATTAAAAAATGGTTTTCTTTATGCTTAAGCAACTTTTTCAAAAAATCAACCAAAGGAGAATTTTTTCAAAAACTAGTTTTTGTGGTATCTACCTGGACCGTATCAACACGCAGGTTTACACAGTTCAGGTGGCTTTTTAAATCTTACCTTAACTCGCTGTACTTAAAAACAAAACTTACAAACTACCTAAAAGTAAAACACTTGATTGCTAATTCTTGCATTTATTTTAAGCAAGACAAACACCTCGATATGTGTTTATAAATTAGAGTCTAATACAAAACAGGTAATTTTAATCGTTACCGTTCCCGTTGGGAACACACACTCCGAATATGTCGGAATAAAATTGTAAAACTGGCTAATTATCTTCCCTATTATCACTGAAACTCGTCTTACCAGTTTACAAATCTAAATCCAGGTCTATAAACAGGCAATTTCTTATTCAGCTTAGTCTTACTGTTTATAAGTTCAACAAGAACTTCCGTTTTTTTACCACAATAGATTAAATTCAGTAATGCAAGAAAAGATAGTTCAAGAAGGACCTCGCTCAAAACAAAACTCCCTCAAAGTTTTCGAATTTGTTCTTCGTTCTTTCTTTTTGTACAAATCTGCGCATTTTACTTTTATTATTGTTTATCTGGATGCTATTCAAAAGTTTTCCTTTTTCTTGCCTGTTTCTGTTTTTCCCACTTGACTTCTCTTTTTGCTTATCTTCGATTGTAATATCGTAGAGTGCATCCATCTTTTGTAAGGGAGCTTGATCAGAAGTTTTTTAGATTTTAAGTTTTTGTCATTATTATTCTGGCAATTTCTTCTAAAGTTAGGTTGCAACAAATTCAAAGACATAATGGCAATGTTAGTTTTGCAAACAAATAATTGGTTTTTGTCTTATTAGCTCTAAATTGTTTTAGAAGATCTGCATAATCTTGCTAGACTCTGAATTAATACTGAAAATATCCCTTGCGATTTTAGTGAGGCAACTCTTGTGAAAGAAAAGAATGAATCCGTTTTCCTAGATTCAAGCTACAAATAGCTGAGGCAGGAATTCGGCAAGGTCTAACCAGACGACTCAATAATAGAGGTATTTGATACAAAAAGTTGGTTAAAATTATTTTGTACATGTTCCAATTTTTACTGTTCGAGAAAAACATATTAAAGCTATTTTGGCTTGAATTTATAAAATATTCAGGAAAAAATCAACAGAACAAGTCATACTTAACTAAGACATAACACTAGAAAGTTACATCTAATTTTAATATTAATATTTTGAAAAATAGTTACATTCTTGCTCTGAATCTGTATCACTACATTCCACATTTTCATCCTCTTCCTCATCACTTGTGTCTTTAGTAATCGCACTAGACAGTGTTAACTAAGGACTTTCTGCAGGAAGTAACGTTTTAATAATTTCTGGCAAAAATGGTGACAGTCTAGTCATCATGTCTTGACTGTACGTTTCTCTACTCAACTTCCTGTAAAACCCTAGTCTGTATTGCCGGAAATACTTGTTTTGGCTTTGGTCACTTTTTCTGAAAAATCAACGAAGAAAAAGACATCCACTCTATGAACGAGCGCTTTATGGACTATCGGGGACAATGGGTGTCAGCCATACAGCTCTACGTACAATTTGGCTGTATCAAGGGTATATTTGGAAAACTTCTGCACATCAATGTTCAGAAAACAAGGTATAGTTTTGAGGACTATTTTTTATCTATATGTAGATCTGTAATTGCAGCAGCTCTTTCGATGTCATTGAAGCACGTCCTAGAAGTATTCCCACCATTGGTGTTTCCAAGACTTACCTTTGAACCCTTGTTGTACAACCTTCTTCTTTTCTTCTACGATGTGTATACTGGTACCTGTGACAGCATTACACCGTTTAGCATCTATAATGATAAATAGCAACTTGTGTTCCAGAATAACGGTGCCACTATCGCTTTGTATTACACTTTTTTGAAGTGCATTGATTTGACTCTCTATGTATTGAACTTCCTTCGTAGTATCTGAAGTACGAACGAATGAACGATGAACGAACCTTATACCATAAAATGGGCAGATATCGAGGTGAGGATGGAGTTGGGGTTTGCCAAATCACTTTCTTTGCCCAACTATCTCTGTTATACGTTGTAAGTAAACAAATGAGCTTTGAAAAATGTTTGCATCACTTTCAGAGTTATTGGTAAGCTTTGGTTATACTGACTGTTGTAAACGGTCACATCCCAATTTCGATATAAGTTTTTCTATTTCCTTTATCGTTAGTTTTTCTAAAAATCTGATGAATTCCTACATAATTGCTTAACTGTGCTGCCCAGTAGAGGCTGTAAATCTAATTCAGCGCTAGTTGATGTCACTTTGTATATCCACGTGGTGGGTAGCATTCACTTTTTGATTTCTTGATTTGTCAGCTTGTCTGATTGTACCATACAGTTTTCGCGTCAATTCTGCTTCAACAAATATTGATAAAGTATCGGCGAGAGCTATTGATGCTCTGATGGTGTTTTTTTGGCTTGTCTATATTTTGTTCTGTATAACGTTAGCAGCATCCACTTGGCCAAATTTCTTTAAGCGCATCTGAGCGACAAAACTTAATTTTTCTGGGATGTTTCCAGTTCTTACACTGTCAGTTTTACGTCGCTTAGTTCGTTCACTAGATTTCTGAAAGGACTTCTTGGGCGATCACCTGTTGTAGGTATTATGATGATCCAGTTATCCATTTTTGGTTTTATTTTGCATTTTGGTCAGCAGCCCACCGAAGCCTAAATTGTGCTTTTAAATGAGAAAACTGATGTTTCAAATCTTTATTTTGTCGTGATATTGAACAAATGTGTCTCTAAATATTCAAATGTCTTTGCCATTTTTCTTTGATGGGACTCTTTAATAATCGTAAACAAGTCATTTCTCGTCATGTTAATCCATATTTTTGCGCAATCTGTGAACGCAATAATTAAAAAAAAAGCTTTTCTTGTTTTAGTATTAACAAAAAGATCGAAGTTTAGTTTAGTAAACAAACTGTTTTGGTTTGCTGACTTTTAAAGAAATATTTGCAAATACTTGCATTTTTTCTAATGCTATAAATTATACTTGCACTCCAAGAGGACTAGAGATTTATAACTTCTTCAATTGCAGCATTGCCGACTAAGATAATGGATATTTGTCGCCTAGAATACTACTGTAAGAATTTAAATAAAGTGTGTGGAAATATTCACAACAATTATTATAGAACTTTTTAATATGACAATCAAAGTTTTATAAATTTTAGAAATTGATATTGATAATACGATGAACCGCTGCGCTTTCAACTTGTCGATTTGTAAATATCACAAAATGAACAACCGATAAGGAAGGCCTTGCATGGCTGCATGTGTAATGTGGAAACAACTCATAAATAAAATCAATTGGTGTATTTTGGGAAGAAATTTCGACTGATTACTAATAATACACTAGTATTGCACTTTTATACTGAAAGCACTTTTTGCTTGGCAAAGCTTAGAAGTGTAACTAAAAGACTTGTGTTTGTAGCAAAATATAAAAGTAAAACATACTGCTAGAAGGTTCTTTTGAAGCAGAAAAACAAATATTAGCTGATACTAC
>VTPC01088839.1:0-13389 GCA_011009095.1 Ignelater luminosus
TCACCCATAACGTTTTTTTAGTTCATCCACACACTCGTCGATTGACAATCCTCTCAAAAAGTTATACTTTATGTTATAACTGTACGAATTTCGTCTCTTGACCAAGTCGCCATACTGACAATAGTCTAACCTGCCGTATTTAAAGACGTGTTGAGACACGCTAACCAAACTTTACATGTGGTTTTCTATTAATGTGCACTACGCAGCAATATCAACTTTGTGGTGCTTCTTGGAAAATAACAGGTGTATTGCACGACTTATCTAGCGACCTATGTATTAAGCGTTTAATCTATTCATAATATTATAATTGTATTTTACCTTGTGCGTTAGATTAGCTAATTTTTAAAACATACCAACCCTGTTATTGTGAAATTTATTTTAAAACCTTACTGTAAAGAATCTTATTCTTCCTAAAAGCAGTCTCTCAAATGATGACCTGAACTCTGATCCCTAATTATTATAATAATACCTATCATGTTGCATCTTTTGCGAGTTCATATTAAATTTCGGTATTTGCAGTGTTTTTTTAAAAAAAAGGCATACATATATTTTAATTTATCTTTTTAAGTAAAGTAGATAACACCTATTTGCATAATTTTTTAGAGGCTACGTAATATGGCAATTATCTTTTGATACAAAATCAGCAACGGCCTAGAGCTAGATTTTCTGTATGATTTTACATTTTATAAACGATAAGAACTATTATTCAATAAATAAATCCTTTTTCATGTTGAACCCACTTCAGATTGAATTGTAAGGATTTTATTGTTTCAATAGCGAACGTTTTTACAACAATGTAGTAGAATTGTAGAGAAAATTTCTTTTATTCATAACAAAAAAACTGACGTATTCTCGTAGTTTATATATATATATAATCTTCTAAAGCCAATTTTTTTTATACAAGAAGAAATAAAATAATTTTATTTTTCATCTTTAGCTTTCATAATCCATTGGAGAGACCAAAAGATACCAGTATTCAGACCAAACGTGGAGTGTACAAATGGAATAATCCACGTAATCGATGTTCCATTTTTACAAGAAGACGATATTCGTGTAATAAGGGATTCAGCAACAGGAATAGTACTAGCACCTCACTTGCTGATGCTACTCCTTGTCAAATGGTTGTTACTTTAATGCCATCCAGTTAATATATAGTAAAGAATTGTCAATATCTTGTCATTTTAATGAAGGCCTATAATCACAACAGATCGCAAAAAGTTATTGTTTCAATCAAGGCATTAATTTTATTTTAGTTTTTATTACTATTGTTTTATTTTATTATTTAGTTTCATTTTTCAGTTTTCCTTAATGGAATTAGTAGAAGAGTTTCTAGTTTTTATTTTAGAATTTCGAGTAATAAGTTTGGAAACTATTAATAGAATTACTATCTTTCAGTAATGCATAAAATTGTATGTATATAAAAAATAAATTCTTCTACTAAAGTGGTTAATTTATTATGAATAATTATGTTACTTGTACATAAAATTTATGGTTAATAGTTAACCAATTAAGAAAGACTTCTTTACTTCTAAGAATTGTATTACCTAACTAGAAAAGGAAAAAGAATGGTACTATAGGTGATTATTCTGAAACTTTTTATAATTCTATTTTTGTTTTGTCATAAACGAATAGTTGAATAATCGTTTTTGATAATATCAATGAAAAATATGAAGAAATACTCGTATATATGTGTGAGATATTCGCAAATTATGTGGTAATACTCTTAAATGTTGCCAATAATTACTATCTAACTGTTTTCGACAATATCGAATATTATATGTAAAGAAAAAGGAGTAAGATTGGCGCTACTCGAGTAAAGACTTGTGATTTTTTAAATTACTAACTGAAATTTGAAGCATTTCAGTTATATTTTAATGTTTATTTTAATTTTACGTTCAAAAATATTCATATATGTATGTATGTAGTAGAAACCAAAATGTAGTCTGCACTTTTTCTAAAACAAAAGGGGATTAAATCAATAGTTATTATTATTATTATAATCAAAATGAATGAAACTATCTCAGTTATTATTCAGATTCTTTAAGCCTTATCAATTAAAGCTTAGCTTTTGTATATATCACAAAACGAATTGTTTTCTGTATCTTGTTTAATAAATACATTCCATATTTTCATGAAAGAAAGGAAATTATTAGTAAAAAGCTTCTTATTATAATTATGTACTGTTTTAGATATTATAATAAATATAAAGATATTATCGTAAAATTTTTTAAATGAGAAGTGTGAATCGTAAAATGTGTTGCTTTTTAGGTATTTATTATTTAAGGAAATAAAAAATGAGTTTTTGTGTAAATATACGTGTGAATGTGTATAAATGTTCATATTTTTGACATGCAAAATGTTTATAAATGTTAGAAATTAAATTCTAATGAGACCTTATAGATATTATTATAATGAATTATCTATGTAATAATTTATTATTTAGATATTTTTTGAAACAAACCGCTTTAAATATTATACAAAAGAGATATCTTGCAGCTGGAATAGGGTTGAGAAAAATTATATCCTGTTACAAAAGATACATAATTTAAAGTTTAATCACATTATATAAAGCTTTCTCTTGCCTCAACCCATCTAGTGGGCACTGAAATGCTTCATATTATTAATTTCTCTTTATTTAAATAAAGAAAATTGTAGATCATTTAAAAGTTACATGCTGTTAGTTATCAAAATTCGATAACTGGCATAGGCGTAACACTAAAGCATGTGGTATCATATTTTAAAAGGTTCTAATAATAATAAGTTGCTTACAAGCTCCTTTTGATAAGCATTTTACAAGTACAACCTGTGAAAGTTATCGCATTTTGAATAGTCAGTACCTGTTCATAAATATTTATTCCAAGAGAAACATCATATTTAAAGTGCAATAAAGTAATAATAATATTAATATCAATTTTGTATGAAAGATTAAGTGATGAACAGATCTTTCGATATTGTTAAATGCTGTAACTTTTAAATTTTATTAATAAATTAAGAAAAAAGAAATTATGTAAACCAAAGATTCTAATGTAAACACAAATGTTGAACTGTTTGTTGTGCAGGATTTTACTTATATGTTAAATCAATAAGCTATATCTACTATCATACGGTAGGAACAACGTAAATGTTTATAAGTAGATTTAATGATAATTATAAGAAAAATAATAATAATAATAATAAATATAAATGTACAACTTTTCCGATCAATATTAAAAAAAGTAATTCGAACCACTAAATAAATAAAATGTATAAGGGCTTACTGTGTGAGTAGGTTATAAATTTTAGAATTTATATATGTGTAAAATATGTGCACTGCCAATGTAAATTTAAAAACAATATCTACTTGTATCCGTACGCCCCTCTTCTCGCCCGTTTTTGTATTCCTCTTTTTTCTGAATCTTTGCTATACTTTATATAATCTGTTCAATTAAGCGAATTTATAGTTTTTTTTGTATGTGTGAATTTTTAAAGTAGATGTTAATTATTTTGTAAATATTAGTCAACATTTTTATGTAATTTTTAGTTACTAAATGACTTGTAATCATTTGTATTCAATAAAGCATTCAGTGCTCTTAAATTGCATGCATGATTGATGATATTACGACTTGCAAACATAAGTGTATTTTAATAGAACTACTTGATAAAAAAACTAAGATCTGCAACACATTTAGGTAAACCCTCAATTCTGAGCAAGTCAACACTTGACTTACAAAAACAGGAATTACAGGTTTGGTCGTACTAGTCACTGGTGTGATAATGGATGGTGCATCACTTGCCTTGTTCTTCCATGTGGTAGTATGTTGTCTCTAAATACTACAAACAAAAGTTAAAGGTAAGTACACTTCTTTATACGTGGTGTCTCTGAAAAGAACCAACAAACTTTCAGAACAAATTCCTGAGACATAATCGAAGCAATTTATACCAACTTACCTCTATCCTAAAGTCCACCGTTTCCAAGATACAGGATGTCAATGTTCAATTTAAAATTTTTTGTTTTTTCAATATTTCAAGAACAAAGTGAGATATCAGGATAAAATTTTGTATTCTCTTGTTATTCTAAGGTGTCTATTTCTGCAGATAATCATGTGTTTGATATTGTTACGTCACTGAAAAATTAAGAAGTTTCAAGTAAAATTAATTTTTCAGAATCTCTTACTTCTACGCCCTATAGTAAGGTCATACGCTATCTCAAAAACTGATGCAATACATCCCATTCTTGCTCTACGCCTTTTTTTTGCTAAAGTACGTCGTTTTTGAAAAGCAAATTGTCAACGTTTCTTGTTTTTAATTAAACTTTCACACCCTGTTTCTCGGAAATGATACATTTTAGGGAAAATGGTTATAGGGCAAAGTAGGCTTAATTTCTTAATCTTAATAGATATTTACAGTGTTGTAACAGTTTTGAACGGTTTTCCATGCTGTAACGGAAAAAGGAAGCAGAAACATAGCATCAGGTTAATATTTGTTCCTAAATTAATCTAAATTTAATTACGTATTAGGGTGATCAGACATCTCAGTTTTCACAGATTCGTCCTATTTCTACACCAATGTTCTGGTTTCAAAAAGATATTTTTAGAACAGTTAATTAATCCGGCTTTTAGAAACTACTATATCATTTAACTAACTAACTTTTCTCCATCCTCTTTTTGTTTTTATTAACAGTTTTAAAGAGTAAGTTAATTTTGTCACCTAGTCACAACAGAGAATATTCTATGGTAGGCATAAGTGGTATCTATTTACAAACTAGTAGGTTCTATACACCTTGCAGAAAAGCATTTTACAAAACTATTTAAACCAATTGAAACTTTGAAAAGGCAATGTCTAAAAAAGAGTATGGCCAAAACCGGACACAGAAATATTTTATGAATGCGTATTTTCTTATTAAAAATAAATGTTCTAGAGAAACATTAAGACCACTGATTTAACATTAGAATTCATAACAACATCTAGGATGTGCGACATGTTTTTCTTAGAAAACCTCCGTGATCGGCCAGTGCTGTTGGAGACTTAACAATACTATAAAACATCTAAATATGTTTATATACGATCGATCAATAATATACGTATTTTAGAACTCATTGCGGAAAGCAAATCTTTTTGATCGTAAAATTCTCTTTGGTCCGCTAACATAGTTGTTGCTTTGGTTACGCAGATTTATTCGATCAATAATAAATCGATTTTAATCTTTCTTTTTTGTAATAATCTGGATCTCTCTTTTTAAATACAGTTTCGACTATATATATAAAGTTTTGTATGCACTCAGGCGTAACTAGAATTATATCATGAGGTGCGAAGCCTAGTTTACGCCCTTGGTACATAAATAACAATTAACCTTTGCGTGTACTGAATTTTACACAAAAGCACTTTTAGCAGATTTAGCTAGGGATTCTGTGGGGATCGGCACTTCTGCATCTGTACATTCTGCGGGATTTTAACAAATGTATGCAGTATAAGGCAGCGGACACGTGCAAGCCGTTTTTAGTTTTTTTTTAATCTCCATACGTAGCCTCAATTAGATCATCCCTAATATATGCAAAGCGGCATCTATAAAAACGATTTGAACGTTGTGTTCCGTTTAAACGTTTTTGTCAGATTTAGTTAGGGATTCTGTAGGAGTCGACAATTCTGTATCTGTACTTTAGACCGGTTTTGTTGTCTTTTTTATGATCTGTAGATGTGGACTATATCGACTATTCAGTATAAACGCAGAGTAGCATTTATTAAAAACGATTTAGTAAATGTCTGTAGCTAGAGACTTATGTATTGTACAGTTATTTTGATATATAATTCTATCGTTTACAAAGGACTTGCCATCTGGTATTACGGTAGGAATAGCCTACATAATTACAATTAATTACCGAGCCTACACAGTCTCGCACAAGACAAACTTCATCGTGTGTAGACTATCTTTTAACGCATGCAAATTTGATCATATTGTTATCGAAGTAAATTCTCAAATTTTGATTGATAATAGTAACGGAAATGCATCTTGAATTATCAAATGCATAGATTTTGAAAGATTATAAAATTAACTTCGTAATGCAATTTAATATAAAGACACGAATCTATAGTCTTCCTATGTTCAAAAAGTCGTGCAAGCATTGACCATCATACTTCCAGACGATCGTTTTGTCCATGTTTGGACTCATCAGTGGAGGATAGTGACCGTCAATGCTTGCCTTGCGTCGAGGCGCAGCAACTTTAGAAACCGTGCGGCTTCTCTTCAGCCCGTTGTGAAGTGGTGTTGATAGATGAACACAACTCTCGTCTGGTGATGATGTCGGCAGTCGGTGCACTGGATCTTCGTTTGTTAGATGCAAGGCAGTAAAGTAGGCTTGGGTGGCTCTCAAGGATTTCTGGTGGTTCTTGATTGGTATCGTTGACGTCACGACGGTCCTTGGAATTGATGGTGTTGGTAGGTGCTGAAGGATAATTGTATTGGTGAGATGGCAGAGCTGGTTGGTTGTGTTGGAGTTGATACTGATGGTGGTGGTGATCGAGGGAGGGGTTGGAGTGATGTTATTTGTGGATTGTTACGAATGAATGTGGAAATGGATGAATTTACTGAAAAGAATTGGGTGATTGATGGTGGTTAATGGATAGGGTAAACGAATTTTCCCAGAACCACAACCCCTCGCACTTGACGTTGCGGGAGGATTTTAAGGAAAGGAAGGATAGGAAAAGGAAAGGGTTACGCAGGCGGCTATGGCTAGCAGGAGAGCAGGCACAGGCCTGAAGAGCCCCAAGCTCAAAACCTGTGAAGCATGTGGGTGGTTACGGTCTGCCGCCCTCAAATAGACCGATCGGATAGAGCTGAGAAATCGGGTTGAGGAATGGGAGCCGGCCTTGCGCCTCCCGAAACGCAGGAACCAGGCTGGTTAGCTAGGTTGTCCGCGACCGGCCCTCCCAGTCCGGCAAAATGGAGCGGACTACCCCCTGGCGGAGTCTTCGATACTTTTCGCCTCACCGGGCATTGACGTGCTGCTTGATTCTAGGTCAACTGTCTCGCTACACACTCGATACTGCTGAAATGCTTGCCCGTTTCATGCTGTCTAATACAACATTAGCAGCATGAAATATCAAGGCGCCATCTAATGATTAATACTTGCACAACTTTTTAAACAGATTTGTAGGGAGACTATAGATTATTGTCTTTATGTTAGATATACGAGAGTTGCTATTTATATTTCTGGCCTAACAATGAAAAAACAAGTATTTATGATCGAAACTAGTTTTATTGTTTTTCAAAATATTCTCCATTAAGATTGATACACTTTTCCATGCGTTTGAACCAATTTTCGAAGCACTTTTTCCACTCTGTTTGAGGCAGCTCCAAAATATGCGTTTTGAAACAAAAAACGGCTTCTTCTGGTGTTGAAAATCGTTGACCACGCAGTTTGTTTTTAATGTACGGGAATAAAAAGAAGTCATTGGGTGCCAAATCAGGGCTGTATGGTGGATGGCCCACCAACTCGACCTTCTGGCTGGTTAAATATTCAATTGTTTGAGCAGCGGTGTGAGAGCTTGCATTGTCATGATGAAAAATGATTCGCCTCTTGTTTGAAGTTTTCCGAATTTCTCCAATGACTTCTGGCAAACAAATGGTTGTGTACCATTCAGAGTTGACCGTCTTACGTTGCTCTAACGCCACTGTTGCCACATGACCGGTAATGCCAAAGAAACAGGCAACCATTTGCTTCGATGTGCTTCTACCGCGAACAACTTTTGTTGGATTTGGCTCGTCTTGAAAGACCCACACAGTTGATTGCTGTTTTGTTTCGGGGTCATATGCGTAGATCCATGATTCGTCACCTGTGCAGATGTTATACACAGCCTTTGATGCACCTTTCGCAAATTTTTCCAAAATTTCAATGCACCAGTCGACGCGAGCCTTCTTTTGAGCATTGGTCAGGTTATACGGGATCCAACGGGAACAAATTTTTTTTACGGCCAAATGATCATGTAATATCTTGTTGATGCTAGTCATACTAATGCCCAAAGATGCCTCAATCTCACGGTATGTCACATGACGATCTTGTTTAATCAGTTCACGCACAGCATCGATGTTTTCAGGCACAACGACAGATTTTGGACGGCCTTCACGGATTTCGTCCTGGTGTGAACATCGGCCACGTTTGAATTCATTATACCAGTTTTTTACAGTGCTGTAGGATGGAGCTTCATCGCTAATTGCACGAAAGTGTTCACGGGTCAATTCCATTTTTTACTAGGGAATGCACTTTTCAATTAACTGCAAACAACACTAATCGCACTCAAATGACAAAATGTTGTGGTTGAGGTTATGTTCAACAATGTAAAGTTTACACCGGAAATGTCAGCTGACGCCTGGAAACAGTCAGTGTTGCCAAGGCCAGAAATATAAATAGCAACCCTCGTATATAAACCCCATTAAAAGACAATTTTATATTTCCTATTTTGCAAATATTAATATTTGAATTTGTAATGCAAATTGGAATAATGTTTACAACGGAGAAAATAGTAAACATATACTTATATAGAACAATCTCAAAGATATACATGTATACATAAATTCTCAACTATGCCCAGTATTTTCAGGTATTTCACAAGGTTCAGCCCTTAGACCAAACTTTATTTTTGTTATGTGTCACACATCTAGATTTTCTTATCAAAATCACCGCAATCAATCTACGCTAATGACTGCAAATTTTATGTATGTCAATTCCACTAAAGAATGCAGTCTCCTATCAAGATCTAGAAACAGTTAATTTTTTGTCTAATTTATGGCTTATACCGTTTAATATAAAATAGATGTTCTATCTTGCATCTAATACGATTATTGCAATCGGTAACAAATCGGGTAGATTTCAGAGTTATAACGTTATTGCTCGAGATTTTAATTACTCTATAGATATTGAAAAGTTGTACCAAAAACTAAGTCTACAAGATAATATTTTAATGAAAATCTTTCAAAATCCAAGTCATCAAATGACGGAAACAAGATTTAAATCATATATTACAGCACTGCCGGAGTATCCAAACATTATCTGATGCGCCTACTTTGTTTTTAAAAGATATTAGTGTTTTGGAGAACGTCGAAAAGCGTGCTACTTGCTTCCCTTAAGATCTTCGTAGCAAGAAAGGTGCAGAACGTCTTAGAACTTTGAATCTGTCATACTTATTACTGAAGACGGAAAGGGAAGATGTAATTTCTCTCATCATACATTACGGCAGTTTATGCTGCAGTAACCAAGTTTTGTATAGGTGCACTACTTATTAAGGCCTTTATTTTCACTTAATTTGTAGAAATCAATTTTGTTTCAAAAGTAGAACAGCACATTTTTGAAAAATATTTTATGTAGGTTTCTTCTTATTTTTTGCCATAGAATAACACCTTTCTCTTTGTTCCAAGTAATTCAGAAACATTTGTATAAAAGTAGATGACAATCCCAAAATGGATCGAGTGCTGGAGTATTGTATACATCTTCTCTTTATTCGTTCAAAACGTAAGAGATATTTTTTTCTGGCAAGTACGCCAAACCTATTTAGTTAGAACTAGTATTAATTACTTAAAAGCAATAAAATAAAAATTTGCAGTTAAACTATTTCCAATACAACCACAAATAGTTTAGCATAACTCGGCCTCTCTGGTAAACTATAAAAATAGCAAATTTTACAACTGGCATTTCCAGTAAACGAAGACTTCGAATGTGACCCTTACCTTAGTTTTTATAACCACTAAAAGCTGTGAAAATTATACGGTAAAAGAGTTGAATCTCCCCTTCTGAAAGTCAGTAAATCTAACTTTTCGCGGTACTAAAATTAACTTCTTAGAAAACGGAGTAAGAATTATTCGACTAAAGATCAAATTAAATGAGTTAACAGAAGACATTATAAATGCTGCAAAAAGAGAAAAACAGAAGTTTTCATATCAGTGACTCTCATTAAAATTTGGTGAATTTTTAAGTTTTTTCTTTTAAACATAATTAAGTAAAAAGATTAAGAAAAATTTAAAGCTAGATTTTGTTGATTTTCTTTTAAAAATCATGTCTTAATAATTACAGAGACGCTTTAATTTATTTCAGTGAAAATATCTTAATTAACAACAAGCATATAACCGTAGAAAAACCAATTCAAAGAAGTTTTAATTACTTTAGCACGACTTCTGAAAAAAGATTATAATTTGAATAAAAATCAATAGAAAGTTGTATAAAGATATCCACATAGATTCAAGTAGATTTTAAGGTTAAAAAGGCTTATTATAATATTAGAAGTAATATTAAGATTTTGACAATATTTATCGGGAAATTTCTAGAAACATTTGTAAATAATACAACTTTGATATAAATAATAATAGCAATTCTACTTTTACATAATGTGAAATTTCCCATTCTAGATTTGCCAATATTTTATGAAGGAATGATAGTTATTACGAATTACTGATAATTTTCAATTATTATTAGTAAGTTATAACAACTCACTTAGTGATATTTCACAATAATTATTAGTAACAATAACAAATTTACACTTGCTGCAGGTTGGGTTAAAAATTTGGTCATCCTATAAGTTGATAACAATTTGACGTCTATGCCAGCTGTCGGCAACCGGCGGTCCGCGGGCCACTGGTGGTCCGTGAGGTAAGTTTAATGGTCCGCAAAGAAATGCAGATACTATAGCATACTCAATGTTCGTATTAATTCGCACCTTTAAAAATTATGTTAGTGGTCCGCGAGATTTGAAATTGCGAATTTAGTGGTCCGCAATATCTAAAAGGTTGCCGACCGCTGGTCTATGCTACGATGTGCAGGTAAAATAATTTGGATCCGACGAGGAGCCTATTCCCTAAGCGACGCCCCCTTAGGTGTGGGGTCGGCAACCTGCGGCTTCGGAGCCGCATGCAGCTCTTTTAATGCATAATTATGGTTCTTTTTTTAAATACACGTCCATAGCCCTCATGGTTTCGTTTAGAAATATAACCTATGGAGACATCTCGCGATGGTAAGGCAAATTTGAAATCAAAGACATGAACCATCACGAATATTTCAATACAGTTTCTCCTGTCTGATTTAATTTAAAAATGGTGACATGAACAGTCTTGGGGTATAGTAGTTTTATACTTTTTTTATTTACTCGTGTTTAGTTCATTGAATATTATAGTGTGCAAGAGAAAAATATTGAATAAAAGCTTCTTCTCGTATTGAGAGTAATATTTAATATGGTTGGAAAGAAGAGAAAAGCAGAATAAGAAAATCGAGAAGTTAGAAGTGAATGGACTGAATCCTATGCAGTTGTTGCAAATTTAACAGAATTCCCAGTGTGTTTAATATGTGATGAAAAGTTTTTAATAACAAAAAATCAAATGTACAAAAGCATTTTTGAAATAAACATGAAACATTTGCAAACGCTTATCAAGAGGGAGAAGAAAGAAGAAAAGCAGTAGAAGAACTTCAACAAAATGGATAAAATCAAGTAATAATACAACCGCTGCTAATTTTGTTACCGCTCTGGAAAAAGTGAAACGGGGAAAGCCATTTACGGATGGGGATTTTGTGAAAGATTGTATTATTAAAATGTCCGAATCTCTTTTCTGCGATTTTAAAAATAAAATAGAAATAATTGCTAAAATAAAAGACATGCCATTGTCCGCTAAGACTGTAAGAGACAGAACTGTTCGTATGGCAAAAGGTACAACTAGTTTTCTATTGTTTGTGATGAATCTTGCGATATGGCAAATATTGTACAGGTTGTCAGTGGCGTAAATAGTGGACGCAAAAGCCCGCAGTGCGGGGGGGCGAAGGATTTGGGGGCCGCACAGTCATTTACAGATATGAAAAGCCATGTAATTAGAAAAGTCTCAATAAGCGAAATTTCTACTATCTAGTTCATTTGTTATGTAAGTACCTACTACCACATATTTAAAAGTTGTACTTATTTGTAGATATGTTAACTCTGACGGACTTCAAGAAGAGTTACTTGATATACTGCCACTTGCAGGACAAACTCGAGGTGAGAATATAGAATCTGATGCTATTACCAATTGTTTGAAAAGTAAAAATACTGATATTAATAAAATAGTATCAATTGCAACCAATGGAGCACCAAGTATGAAAGGTGAAAAGAAAGATTTTGTTTCTATGTTTAAAAAACAAATTTTGCATGACGTTTTTTCCTTTCACTGCATAATTCATCAAGAGGCACTTTGTTCGCAAATCTTTCCGAAGGAAATAACATTAGTTATGGACCTGGTTGTATAAATTGTGAACAAAATAATGGTAAGACCACTATATCATCGGCAATTTGTTGAACTTCTTAACGAAGTCAATAGCCAATATTCTGATCTTCTTTTACACAATAAAGTTAAGTTAGAAAAATTTTATTTTATGGTGGACATGACCTTACATTTAAACACACAAAACAAGAAACTGCAAGGGAAGGGAAATACAGCTATTTTGCTTTTAGAAGAAGTACCCACTTTTGAACAAAAATTACGTTTGTCTGCCGCAGACTTAGAGAAAGACACATTGCTACATTTTCCTATGTTGAAGAAATATCAACAGGCTCATATTTTAATAGATTTAGCGGTTTGCACAAATAGTGGTAAATATGAAATCGGAATTTGGTGAGAGATTTAAAGAGTTTAGAAGGGAAAAGGCAACCTTATTGTTTTTATTGAGACCACTTGAAATTAATTCTACGATTTGAACTTTTCACCTTTTAGTGATATTGATCAAGCACTGAAAATCAGGGAAATGTGAAGTTCAAAATTTGTACATCTTAAAAGTAAATAGAAAATCTAAAGCGACAGAAATTTATTTTTGCTGCACAACATAAATGGTCTGAGATAGAAAATCGTAGAAGGCAAGATCAAGTTGTTTTTGATACTTGGAATAGTTTGCCTGACACTTGTATTCAATTAAAAACCCGCAGAACAGTGTAAATCTGCTGTCTTGTTTGAAAATGAAAGTAACGTCATATTTACCGAAGTTTGGCAGTTTCTCGAGAAATTCAGCAACAAAATTTTCATTAGAAACTATATATTGTTCTTATTTTTTATGAAATTAATATTTTAATTGTGACATTGACAATAAATAATTCAATTGCAGTGTATTTTATTACAGCGTCTTTAAGCAAAGCACAAATAAACTCATTTTAACAAATCAAAACATTTACTAGGTTCAATTTTCAAAAATGTATATTTCATAATTCAAGTTGCTGATTTGCGACTCCGTAAGTTCCGACTTGCTGGTCATTGATGATGTTTGAATTCCGATGATAGGCTTGAACTGTCAGAGATGGATAAATATTATACATAGGTATGACTTGTAAGTAAACAATATTTATATTTATGCAATACGATTTCATCTTTTAAAGGGTTTTCCAATAAGAGGTGTTATTTTGAATAGCCCGCTATTT
>VTPC01088841.1:0-32051 GCA_011009095.1 Ignelater luminosus
TATTTGCTGGAAGGTCACCTAGAAAGATAATGGAAGCATAAATAAAAGCTGACATTGAATTTGCTATTATACACCTTGACTATTCACTATATTGCACGAAAGGTTAGTATTTAATACAAAGAATAGAAAACAGCTACACCCCTACTAAAGCAGAATTTGGCAGTCTCTTGCAGTGGTATCAAACGTGAGCTTAATTAAGCAATCTAAATTGATAGATTATTGCTGCAGAAACTACGTTCATGACTTTATGTTTAGCAAATTACAAAAACAACAATAATACAAAAGAATTCCTAAATTACAAATGATGAAGAACCCAACAAAAATCTTTGCTAAACTAGTGTATTATTTAACAAAACTGTAGTAAAGATGACTATCTTCAGACTGAGTTACCAATATGTTAGTGGTAAGGGTAGCTAAAAATGAACTGAACAATTTAAGTTCCAATTACGGCAAAGGGTTCAAGTCTATAGACAGATACAATCGGCAGTCAATCAACTACAATCATGATTGTTCACAGCAAGTCTGTATCTGCTTACAAGACTGCTTCATGATGGAAAGTTCTGCAAGTGAATTTTATTAAAGTTGAGATATTCCAATACGCAACATCTACGATCTAGAGATTTTGTCACAAGACTGGCTGACTAGAGAAGACTGTGGTCTTGATTTTCTGGACAAGGTTAGAAGATATGATATACCTATTTTCAGCTAGGAGTCTTTGAGACTTCATAGTGAAAAACTGTGCAAATGTGTGTTTGCAACTTTTGCGATCTACAAAATTTTTTGATAGAGAAGACTGTGGTGTCAATCTCAGCAATCAGTTTATGACTTACAAGATTTCATTGTGAAAACTTCTATAAGTAAATCTTATTAAACGTCGACAAAGTATTTAGGGATAAGCGATTTAGAAATCTGGCCCCAAAATTGATTGGCTAGAAATGACTGTGGAGTGAGTCCTCCAGAAGTAGCTCACAAAAACCACGATATTGTCTATTTCCGGAAAACAACTGTTTTGAGACACCTACCTGATGGACTAAGACTTGCAAGAGAGCATTTGGCAAAGATATTAATATAAAACATATTTTTGGAAAATAGTCAGCTCATGAGTAGTTTTCAAGCCATGGCAACTACAGAACAGCGTTTAGAGGGGATTTGCAAAACATATCAAAATCGGATAAAAGTATGCTGTAAGAAAAGTTTTAAACCTAATTAGCAATATATGCACACAAGGGTATCGGTGTTAGTAAGAAAGGCATATATATGGCTTGTATGTTAAAGAATATCACGTGGATCAAAGCTGAAAGAAAAGTCTTTTATATAAAATCTAAGTTTGTAACCCAAACTTTTGAAAAGATTTAACTAAAGCAATGAAACCCTGTTAACTTTTATAAATGATGTGGGATTCCGATATAAAACTTATTGGCAGAAGCTTCGAAAAAGTACAAATCAGAGGTCCCTACCGCACCAACAAAAAAAGAAACGAAACTGAAAAGTTTTTAGTACTTGAGTAAAGACAGATTGACGTGAAATATACAGTATGTCCTAACATTAAGATCCCGCAAACGGTAAGAGATAGGAGGTCGGTTAAGTCTAGTTACATTAGAAAAAAGACACCTGTTTTGGTGAACTATTTGCTACTATTTTCCTTTCTTTAAATTTTTTAAATAATAAAATAAAAATTCCAAGTCGATGTTTCTGTAACAAATAAGAATATGGAAACACAAAAAATGCATATTGGCAGGGAATTAGACAAACAAATGGAACAAGAATTTTTTGAAGAATTAACTTCTAATGAGTTAGCTGCTAATGTTACATTCACTGTATAATTACCAAAAAGATAAAAAAATAAAAGGATTACTGGGTACATATTTAAAGACACGGTTAGTTTACAAAAGCTTATAAATCCTATATTCTATTCCTTTAATTCAATTAAAAACAGGTTTTACTGGTTTTCTACTGTTTTTCCAATTTGTTAAATAGATTAGAGAGCTATAATAGTACACTATAGCATCGTGATGTTCCAAAGCGGTACAGGAAATGTAATTAAACACGAACACCTAAACATTGTCTACTTTTGTAGGGATAAATTAGTGGTCGTCTTCATTCAATACAATACAAAGTCAATTAACTATCAGAACAAGCCCCTGTTAAAATTAATTAAATCATGTACCCTTGAAAGTTCTAATAACAGATTTATCGATCTATAGAAACTTATATTAAATGTATGTGTTTCATTGAATATTATTGGTTAGTTTTACTTTCATGTTTTCTAAATCTTCTATCCAATGATATTTTTGTTTAATTTTAAAATGTTAGGAGTAATCCAATGTAAGTGAAGTAAACTCAAAAGAGCCTGAAGCGTTTTGAATATTAATGGTTAATCTTCTTAGCAATTCTAACCCCAACTACCTAGAGAACTACAGCTTGCCTGTAACTTATCACAACTAATTAAACAAGTTAAATAGAGCAGATGCTACTTAATGCCATATTTAATTTGCTTTAATACGCCCAATATACCTAGATTCTATTGTAAATAGATAGAAAAATGCTCGTACTATCTCTCTCTTTTTATTAATTTATTTAATACTTCAGCAAAGCTTATTATTATTTTTTTCACCCAAATCTAATTGTATCAAACATTGTATTTGGTATCAAGAAAACCACAGAAAATATTCACCAGGAGGCAATTTACTTTCCAACATTAAAATTGGATTATTTGTTGAAACAAAAAACAAATTAAAAGAAAAGTATGTACGTATTTAGTTAAATAAACAAAAAAATGGAACTCAAATATTATTAAAAAACCTTTTGTTATTGGAGTGGTAGGGTGTTACAACTTTTAATTACTTAATTTGCACCCAACGCAACGTTTTGAAATGTTTTCAGGTGAATTCATTTCACTAATGAAACAATTTTAATCTTTTAATGCACTAAAAGTTGTTTATCTTTGTATTATTTCTACACTTCGTATGTCATTGAAAACACTTTTTTTTCTGCAAGTATTTTACATCGAATTATTGGAGTTAAATTGATGCTTGTTTTAACTCTTGCAATTCTTGGAATGTTTCTGTTTGTTGCATGTGTTGAAATTTATGTTCATCAATGTAAACAATATAATTTTAAGTATACTGGCATGTAAACGAAAACAGACCACACATATTATAACGTTTAATAGCGATTTCCGATTACATACTTGCGGCGGAAATTACTGTTATGGACTGGCCTCGAATACTATAACTGAACACGTATGGACAAGTTTGGAAGTTTTCAACTTATTTAAAAATACTGGAATGGCCTGTTTTTTACCTGTCAGTTAGATGGTATATAAGTTTGTCAAGTTTTTTTTAGTAAGAGGGTTTGTGTATTAGGGTGATGACTTTTATACAACCTCGTTTCCCTGTATCATAATTTGATGAGCTTTCATTAATCTCAGTGGGAGATTGTCCTTGTTGCGGTAGGAGTCGTGCAAGTCCTGCATAACTTTCATCGCATGCTCACAGCACTGGTTGCTTCGGGGAATGTCGATTGAAGATTCATCTGTTTTCCAGTGGGTTTTCAAGCATTTGAGACCTGTTGGGTAGTCATTCAAAACTGCAGATAGTTCATAAAAATCTTCAGCGCGGAACAATTGACTGCTTAACTCATGAGTAAGAAATGAATGAACAGATCTTACGCAGCCTGTTCCGTGTTTCAGGCATCGGAATAAATGCAAGAAAGGCTAAAATAGCACGGAAGTTCGAGCGTGCACTGCTGATGTTTGGGATCTGTTGAAACTTTACAAAGGGGATCTTATTCCTCTCAGTGAAGTGGCGGAAGACACGAGTGAGGTGGTAGAGAAACTTCATGTCGTCTCTCCAGCCACCTGTTTCCTTGATCCTGCACAAAGAAGTACTTGATATTTGGTGATTTAGTCAACCCATGGAGTTCATCGTCCATGACAACGCGAAGAACGCGATCCTGCACATAGTGCTGGCAACTGATGAACTTGGGTTTGGGTTGACCTTTCTCTTCGAACATTTGCTGCAGCCGAACAACAACGCCTGTCTTGCTGCCAGTATTCACGCTTGTTGTGTCGGCAACAATAATCATAATGGATCCCCACAGGTTGAACTCATCTAACACATCCTGGAGTCCTTCTGCGATTGTTTGAGCTCTCCCATCTTTCAATGTGAGCGCAGCCAACCTAATTTCTTTTGCTTCATTCTTGAGGACCACGACCTGATATTCAATGCTCTCAATGTTTGCCGTCAAAGTGTATGCTCCACTTCTCCAGCTGAAGCGTGCTCATCAAGTACTTCTTCACCTGAGCAGCTCTCGTGTAAATAGCCTCGTGGATTGCTGACTGACATGGGGTTGGAATTTCAATGCCCTCACCAGAAAGCTGGCGACACACCTTTGCTGCTCGGTGGGACGACAGCTTTGAGCTTGTAACAAGGCGTTTTGCAATGCCTGTTGGGTTATGCTTCCTTGTACTCGTTGATGCTGCATTCTCATCCTCCCAAGGACTGTCGTTACTGTTGTTGGACGAGTCCGTGCTACTTTCGGAACAATCTGGTGGCGCTAAGCTGGTCAGTGTGGATACAGTCGCTTCCATTGCCTTCTTTCGCTTGGATGGGTAGATGGTTTTGGCACTAACAGGTTTGACAGTGGAATAACCAACGTGACCTTTGTTCTTAATTTGTATTTTGTAGAGGTTTTTATTCTCTTTGCACATCCATTCGCCTTTCACCTTGGTCACGTCAAACAGTTCATTCAATAAATCAAATTTTTGTTTCTTTCTGCAGTGCTAGTTTTCTTTTAGAAGGTTTGCTAGGAAATTCAATGTTTGCCTCCATAGGGCTTTAGGCTCCACAGCAATTAGACCGATCCTCTGTCTCCGTTCTTTGGCAGTAGATTCAAGAAATTTGAAGCATCCAACGACGCCTTTTTCAGGGGCATGCGAGTCCGTTCAATCAAGAGTGCTTCACAAATTGCCACTTTGCCTCTTTTTGATAGCGCTTGAAACTGCATTAAATTCTTTGTCTAGGTTTTAAGTTTTAGAACTCTACAGAAGCTTCCCTAGTAATTACGTCAGCGTGATGTCACTGTCCGGACGAACAGCGTAGAGGATTCTATAATATTCTGGAAAATTCTATACTCTTCTCTGGTACGTAAATTATTGCACAAGTCGGTTTAATGACTTATATTATATATAAATATCGTTAATGCAATTAAATAGAATGCTAAAATGGCCTACGTAACATTTCAAAGGGGTTTGTGCGTGACATTTTTCAATATTTCAATGGGATAAACGTCATTTTAGTCATTAAGAAGCAACAGTTCATTCACTCGTCCTACAGGAAATAATTTTTGAGAAAGAAAATCAAAAAGTCATCACTCTAGTGTGTATATGTTAATTGACTCCACTTGAACAATACTGTTTTCTTAGACGCACGAAAAATACAAACTGAAATTTGCAAAATAAACAAGAGGTTACAGTACAGGTACTAAGTAAATACAAGCCTGATATGAAAAAAAATTACAAGAGAAATTAAAAAGAAGTAAACCCAGGGTATCTGACTAAGAATATCTAACCAGGTGTAATACGTGGAAGATTAATGAACTTCTCACGTGAAACGACCTATAGAGGCCTAAGTAGGCTAAACCTGCAATATAGTGCCAGGTTTGTGACAAACCTGGGCAACCTATAAACTGCAACAGCTTCCTAATCCAAGATGTTCTTTGCATGCTTCCAGTTGTTTGTGGACATGGCCACTGGAAGTCTTGAATAAACTGTCTGGATCAAGAAAAGTCAAAGAAAATTCAATCAGTGATCAGCCTAACCACGAAATGCTAAGCGCCACCCGTTTTATTAAATTCTCCAAATAAGTTTTGGGGTAGAGGATTGAACATGCATTTTTCATCTTCTAATGGAACTTACGTACCCAGATATGCCTGACGTCTTATTATATAGGGCAGTATTTAGATTTGCCGCTCACAGATAGAAGATAAAGTAAGTGTTTATCAAATTACTGTCAAAAGGTGCTCCTGACTTGTGAATGTTAGCTTGTAAATTTGAATTCTACTTAAATACAATTTTTTTAACAATATTTGTTAATTGTTGATGTGCCAAAATGGATGAAAAATATGCGTATTATGGAATTCGCCTGGATAGGTATGTTTTAACTTAAAATTTTATACTTTTTTGTTAAATAGAGAAAAACTAATTTATAATCATATTGTAAAAAGTTATTTCATTTAGAAGTTATGAAACTGTAACTTGAGACGTCCTATATGTAGGACGTTAGGAACACAGACTACTGTTGCATGCTTTATCAAGAAAATCCACTAAACTTTTTGTAGAGGATTATCTTTACATGAAGTCTAACTATTCTCAAAGAAGGCAACATTCCTCTAAATACTCTCACATATTCTCAATTGGACATAGTATGTTACCTCCAACTAATGCTACCGAGTATATTAAAGACGAGAATTCTGAGACAAAGAAATAGTGAGACCATTAAATCAAACCAGGAGCACCTGCTAAAATGCGTTTCGATCACCCTCGAGGCAATGATGATGACCTTGTAAGAAATTTTGATCCAGAAGATAAGATTCCTTTAGCACGCCTGATCACAAAGGTTGCCTCACGGTCTAAGAAGCGAATACAATATTTGTGGAATGAAGGTGACCTAACTTCCGCTGAAATAAATTACATAAACTCCGAAAAAAACAGAGGAAACATCTCGAATTGATTTATCCCAAAAGATATTTTTTGATTCTTTAATAGTTACTGAAACCAACCGATATACTTTCTATATAGATAAAACTGAAATTCTATCTTAATACCAAATGCTTTTTCAAGTGATAAATTTGATTTCATCATGCCTAGTTTTCATTTGGTCAATAACAATAACATTGATGTATACAAGACGGGTTTGGAAAAGTACTTCCTATTTTCAGGAATTTTAATAACGTTTTTGTTGATATGGCTCTCTAATTGAGTGTCACGGTAAAATGAGGCAATTAACTTTTATTACGGGCGTCATAACTGTAAACAACACATTCATGGCAAGCCCATCAGCTGTGGCATTTACAGAACATCAGTAAGAGGAAAAAGATGGTATTTCCCTTTGATAGTGCACTGCCTTGATTTAGCGATTCAAATGCTTGGCAGATTCATAAATACAATAATGGAAAGTTGCACCACTTAGCGTTCAGAAGGCAGGTTGCACAGTATTTACTTTAAAATAATAAGGAAGAACGGCGTTCAGCAGCGGGAAGACTCACCAATAATGAAAACAAGTATTTGCTACGATAATATTGGCCATTTTGTTATTCTCCAGGAGAAGCAAACAAAGTGTAGACTGTGTCATAGCAAAACTACCACCAAGTGTCTTAAATGTAACATAAGACTTCACGTGAACCGTTTTCTTATGTACCATACAAAAACGTAGATAGTAGTATAGCAAATTCCTAACATCCTACGTATAGGTGTTTAGTTTATTTAGTTAAAATATACCTTTGTTAAGTGCAAATACAGTGTTTTTAACAAAAAAACTATTATTTTTACAATAAAAGTTTTCAGGGATATCTGGGATACAACTATTCTAAACGTCTAGAATTCCTTAAAGAACTAAGGTAAAAACACAAAACTACGGAACGTAGGAAACCGGAGAAATCAAAACATCAAAGTTTCTACTTTCCGGTGCAGCGCAAGAAAAGTTAACGAAAGAAACGTAGAAGAAGAGCAAACGAAGTTTCAGACCACAGGAAAAAATCAAATTGAGCTTTCAAAATATCTAATACTTTAGGGATGTCGTATCCGAGTCAAAACAGAATATCTGAGAAGGAGATGAGGCTCTTGAAATTTTGAATCCTTCAAAATATAAGTGTACTCAATATCGAGCTAGAAGATGCAGGTGCTTTGCGGATGAAGTACTCGACTTGGCCACAATAGATCGCTTACGACAAGCAAGACTCACTGGGATGCGGTAAAGCTTCAATACGCTAAAACGGAAACGGTACAGAAAAAGGGATTGGATACCAAGGGTTGACACACGGTAAACAGAAAAGAGGATCCAATAGGACAATAATTGATTGTCTTGATATGCTAAACTTGACCATTCTCCTTACTTGAACTTTACTAGGGCCACGCCAAAATTTCTCACCAAACAAAAAATGGAGAATAAAAAGGATGAGGAGAAAAAACAAAAGAAAATTAAGGTTGGAAGGTCACCATCGAAGGACTTTTAGCTTTTTCCCGGTACGGTATTATCCCCTTGATGCAGATCAATTTATCTCTGTAGGATGTTCTTGGTTACTTTCGTTGTATTTATGACATAGAACAATATTATAGATGTTGCTTTAATTCTGGACCTGCAAAGTCATAATTATAGGACTGAGGTAGAGCGGAAGGCAAGTAGTCTAGTATAATGCGTATCAAGCCTATTCAACAACTCGCACGATAGCCAATAAAGTCAGTGAACCAATACGACTCTGAGAGTTCTGTTGCAAGGATTTCACAGCAATCAGACCGTTAGCAGCAGAGGTAGAGAATGAGACTGAGATAATAAGCGAACTCTTATAGCTTTCTTATGACTATAAAGACGTGAGGAGACTTGAGAGACGAATATATGTAATAAATCAAACCGATTCTTGTTAATATAAAAAAAAGGAAAGGTTGTAGACACAACCCGAGTAAAAATATCATGTGTCTTTCTCTGATTATAGATATTTCAGATTCGATATCGATTCAGGTGAAATCCTTTCTGTTTTACACAGAGATCCTAAAACGACACAACAATTACTTTCAAGTCAAGTTAGAAAACTATCTTTAAAGGCTATGAAAGGCAAATGATGTAGAGATCACAGAAAGTAATCTTAGTACTACAATCAAAAAAGCTTTAAGGAAAAATAAATCTCGATAAGCGTGTTCTTGTTGCATAAAGCGTCATTCTGACCATGGCCAGCACAAGAAGACTTTTTAATCTGTTTAATAGAATTGGGGATTGGGAGTGTAAATAAAATCTCATTCACACAATATAACAAAACTATTGGAAAAGCTGAAAGGCAGTCCTAGGTAAGAGATCGAATAGATTCTCGAAGACGTCAGACAACAAAATGACCTTGTTTATACAGGCAAGAAAACGTAGGTCATATACTGAGATCAGAAGAAAGACAATGGAACTATTTACTTACTAAAACTAAAGATTCTTAACGTGGAAATGTACAAACATAACGTGGTATTGGAGTATTTTTTAGAGTCAACAGAAACTTCCTTCACACGTGGTAAACCAAACAAAAAATTGAATAGACAGTGAACAAGTTACTTCCGTTCAAATTTTCAGGAAAGGATGTAACTTCCTTAACCCTCCAGAGTGTGCAGCTTGACAGTTTTAAGTAGCATACGAACTACAAACGTGGAAGAAAATTAAGGTAACTTTTATACTTATTGATGGTTTTGTTTTGCAGTCGTACTGTCCTTTTGGGGTATAGATTTTGACTGAAATACATTTTCATGAAATTTCTCTTCAAACCACAATGATTTTTCGTCGCCACAGCAACTACCTTGTGTAGAATTTTTTAGTTTTATTGATAAGAAATATTGAAAAGATTTACTAATATTTATAATGGCTGTTCCTGATTTCTTTAATATACTAATTATCTCAAAAAGATACACCAAGAGTATCCAATCAGTGTCTTTCTAACTGTATTGATATTTCATAGAATTTGGGATATCTTATACACCCGAATCTTGCAAACGCATGCAAAGAAAAACAAAATAATGAAATTATTAAGAAACCGACTTACCAGATTTTAATTAATATTCACATTATTTTATTAAAAATGCTAGATAAAATGTAATAATCAACATTTTAAAAGTATCGAGAAAGTGGTTCGTCAGTCCTTACAATTTAATATACTCGTTAAGTAGTAATTCCAAAACTAAGTAAAAGCAAGGTAGGGTAAACGCACCTAAGTACGTCCAGCTCCAGCCGCCCACCAACGAATCAATTATTGATTTATAAATAACGGAGATTTTTAGCTTTGTGTTATCTACCATCCTTCGTTCTAAGGATTATGTTGCATTCATTCCGGTAAATAAAAGGTATATGTTAATTATTAGCATTTATTTACGGCCAGTACGTGATTGTGTTTACTACGACTGCCATTGAGTGCGTTTTGTTAACGAGAAACGGTTGCATTCTAGGTAAGATTTGCGCATTTTTGTGGACATCTTTGTAAAAATTTTTGTTTGGTAAATTAATGTAATGGTCCTTCTTAATATTTAATACAAAAAATCTTGGATTTTAATTAAACAAATGTCGAAAATAAGGTAGGCGGAGTACCGGTATTCACAGATTTGCCTAGTCACCCGCTCGCCGCCTTCCACTGTCGTGCAGTAAATATTCCACAATACTGAGATTTTATATTATTGTTGCTCGACTTTTTAATTTAATTTTGTTGATTAGCACATTTATTAATGTTTCCATCATTTATTCGATGGTTATTATTTTCTTCAAAACAAATCTAAGTTTAGGAAGTCAACATGTCCAACCAACCAACTTGAGTGAAAAATTAACTTTTAAATAGTATCATGTAGAAAGTAGGAATTTAATTCATTTGTTTATTAATTATTACTTATTTTGTATTTGCATGTATTTTTTAAAATAAATTCTTTTCGTTTCAATAAATCGTTTATGAGCAAATGCAAGAAAGGCATAAAATTGTTAAATTATTTTATGCTTGTGGCGAGTAACGAAGATATCGCTAAAACAGATTTAATTTGCCAAACAGGTGATTAGAATAAAGCTTCCAAGAACTCATATGTAATCATTTAAGAAATAATCATTCCTCACGTTTGTACGATGTTTATAGCTTTGTTTCTTAAAGGGCGGTTACTAAGATCTTGACGGCGGATTTTTAGTAATTAGCGGCGGATTACGGGGCCAAAGTGTCGGTTTTAATGAATTATTTTTTTTCTCATATAAAACTAAACGTTTAATGACTTTTGACGATTGAGCATGTATATCATTTAAATATGCATAACAATACAGAAAGTTTCATCGATAAATATTATTTCGTTTTAAATTTATAACGAATTTGAACTTCAAATATGCTTTAGGTGGCGGAGGATTGGTGCTTTTACCCTAATTGAAACTTTGCCATACTAATTACTTGGATTATTGACAGAAAATTTCAGAAAATAAAGATTGCTATAGAAATTCTATACAACATTGTTAAAGTTAACAGCTAAGAGTACTTTTATCATTATGGGTAAACTGTTAGCTTCAAGTTGATTCAAGTTGATTACGTTTTTTGTTTAAATTTGAATCATTAAAACCTCATTAAACAGCTTTTAAAAGCTGTAAAATATACTTTTAGAAACTTTCTTTAAATAAACAAAAACGGACCCGTATATAATGTATAATTAGGGTCAACAATTTAACATTTAAGTAAGGGGTTTATACAATTATAAATCTGTTTTCATTTAAAAGCAAACTTTTCTATTATTAATTTGAAATAAAAGGATTTTCATGTCAAATAATCTAAAATAAGACTAGAATTACAAAGAATTATTTTACAGTAGTTTTTTTAAGTACCAATCAGATTTTGTAAAGGAAAAACAAACACCTAACCATTCTCCAAAAATAATAAAAAAAACTGAATTACGTATCCATTGTGGAAATTGCTAAAAAACGGATGACTTGTTTTTAAAAATTTTCCTCCCCATCAATAATCGAATACAGTAATTAATTTTAATTAAGAGGTTTTGTGTGTTTACCAAAAACAAACTTACATGAGCAGGTAGCCGGGCTATTGTTACTGCAACAAACATCGAAAAGCTTTTTCATTAGAAGAATGCTTGTTTCATATAGGATGTTTATATACTCAATATGTAAATACATACAGTTAAATAATAAAGGTATAATTTACACTACGTTCTCGTTTTATAAATTAAGATAATAGGTACATATCAGGTACAATGGTACATAGTAAATATTGCTCCAAAAAAGTTATTTTTAGAATTAATAAAGTTACAACAATTTTATAAACGAAAGACATATGTACATTGATCCTACGAACAAATTAATGTAGATGGGCAAAATTCAATTATGTCGCATGTTCGGATTTTTAAAAATACTTATATTACGTAGTTCCTTGATGAGTCTAGACGCTAATTCAAAACCAATTTTTCCTAGAAAGTCATTACTCATTAGTGTGTAAGGATTGGACCAGCAGTGGCGTATTTGCCGAGAGTTCCACGAGTTGCATGAGGGAGCTAGGGGGATTCCCATTACCGGTACAGTAATATAATTCTCTAGTTTGATAATTTAGGTTGTATCTTGATTTGTATAATGAGCAATTGCAGGTAAGTAAAGTAAACATAATATGTTTTTCGAAATGACCGATGTCTTTTGTTGCCAATAGTAGTCTACTATCAAAAGGAAAAAAATCTGCAGCAATGATAACTAGAGTCACCTCTTCGCTGTTCTCTTAGGTGTTTCTAAATGAAATAGAATAAATATAAAGGCATTTACTCAGTGGTGAAGAAAAAAGGAAACATAAATAAAACGTTTTCCAATAACACCCCTGCAAAGCTACACCTTCTTAGAGTTTTGCTGAAGATGCGATTTCCATTTGTGCTGCAGTAACAGAATATAATATGCATGCAATATCTATAAATGCTTTCATATGCAAAAATTTTGTCGAATTTGATCTTGTCCTAAGGGTGGTTTCGGAGGTAAGGGAACGCTTTAGTCTCCAGGACTCTTTCATCCACCATCCGAAAGCACTTGAATAAAGACAGTTTTGACAGATTTAGTGTAAATAAAGGCAATGATAAGTAATGTATGCCTGGCAAATCTTGTTACTGCAGCACAAACTGTTACGGAGTTATAAGAAAAAAATATTCTTTTTTAAGCAAAAACAACGCGGCGAACTCTGCTAGGCAACACTATTGAAAAATATTTATCTAAATTTTTTTCTTATTTATGGGTATAGAATAACGCTTTTATATTTGTCCCATACAATTTAGAAACACCCCATATGGAGAGCAAAATGATAAATAAACAATGTATTTCTATTTGATATACCCTTCATATAGAGATATTTTAGAAGTAAAGAGGTAATGTTTTATTCACAAGACATTACCATTTCAGAGAAATACGCCGAAGTAAATTTTTTGTCTCTTCTTGACCACGCCATACAAAGGTTAATATCAGTACAGAGCAAAGTATTAGAAGAAGAACCTTTAATCACTTAACAGTAACTTCTCAATGGTATGACAATTCATATATGTTTGTATAGTCAGTTGTATCTTTGCAAATGGTGTTTGACTTTCTTTTTAGCGACTCTACCAAGGGGCCAAAATGTTTTTAAAATAGTATTTAATAGGAATTTAGGTCTTGCATGTAAAAATCTAATACTATGTTCATGAGCAAAAGATAAATATGCAAAATAATGCTTTTTAGGCAACAAGATGGAGTGTTGCTTACCCTCATTTTTTATAATACCTTTAGAATCAAGAAATCAATTGTGCAATTTTTTTGAAAATGATTCTTGTTGCACTATTATCACAAGGTTTATCAACTCATTTGACAATTCAAGAGTTGTTAACAAACCAAATACCCTTTGGGACTTAGATAATACACAACTGATTTTAAATCTGGAATACATTGCTATTACTCGCTTTAATCTATAAAATGATAAATAATTTTTAATAAAAAATTCATTTTTTGAGTTGAAAACTACATAAGCGAAATATTGTTGTTTCCTTTCTGAAAGAATAGAAAGTAATTCCAATGAGTGCGTTTGTTTGACTCTAAAAAAAACTAATGTGGTTCAAGTCACCACAAGCATAATTCTTTTAATTGATCTGGCTATACTTCAAGTAAGATCCCAGACAGCAAAACTTTACTATTTCCTAACATAGTAACTGTGTAAAGTAAACGATGTAAAGAAATAGTAAAATAAAAGGTAACTATAAGTAAACTATTGGTTAAGAATGTCCCGGTTTTTGTAACTGTAGAGTTACTTTTAGATTACGTTTGGATAATTATCTGTGGGAATGTCACTAAGCCTAGTAATCTTCCGAGCACTCGAAAGTTACATTGCATTTTGTGTACCTTTACTATATAAAGGGTTTTCCAATAAGAGGTGTTATTTTGATATTCAAAGAAAAGTGCCATTTTTTAATATAAATGATCGGATGTTTATTTCATTATAAAGAGGAAGGTATGCCGTTAATAGTGGAAAATAACATCAGGCAAATGACCACCACGACCACGCTTACAGGACAATATCCTTTTCATGAAATTTTCCATAACCAAATCGCAAAGTGGCTGCCCTATGTCCTCGATAGCCTCACGAATTCCATCTTTGAGGTCTTGAATCGACGCTGGGCTGTTGGCGTAGACCTTCTCTTTCACGTGGCCCCAAAGAAAGAAGTCGCAAGGTGTTAAATCACAAGATCTCGGTGGCCAATTGTGATCACCTCTTCGAGAGATAACACGGTCCGGAAACTTTCTCCGTAAAAGATCAATGGTTTCGTTGCTTGTGTGGCACGTAGCGCCGTCTTGTTGAAAGTAAACGTTGTCCAGATCAATACCATCCAATTCCGGCCATACAAAATCGTTAATCATCTCTCGACAGCGCAATCCAGTCACCGTAACTGTTGCTCCAGCCTCATTTTCGAAAAAGTAAGGTCCAATGACTCCGCCGGACCATAAACCGCACCAAACAGTCACACGTTGAGGATAGAGAGACTTTTCAACAATAACTCTTGGATTTTCTGAGCCCCAGATCCGACAATTTTGCTTGTTGACGAAGCCACCGAGGTGGAAATGGGCCTCATCACTCAAGATGATTTTTCGATGGAATTCTGGATCATTTTCATGCATTTCAACGACCCAATCAGCAAAGACACGACGTTGTTGATGATCGGCCGGCTTGAGTTCTTGTGTTAACTGGACTTTATAAGCCTTAAGACCCAAATCTTTATGCAAAATACGGTGTAATGACGTTTGTGGAATGGCTAATTCCAAAGAACGACGAGGAATGGACAAACCTGGGTTTTCTTTAACACTTTCGGCTACAACAGCAATATTCTCGGCTGTTCTTGAGCGACGTGCACGGGTTTTATTCTTCACATCACTAACTTGTCCCAAGAGCTCGAATTTTCTCACCAATTTCTGTATTGCGGTCCGACAAGGTGCTTCACGGTGACCCAAAAATGTTCGAGTTTTACGAACCGTCTCTGCCAAATTTTCACCATTTTTATAGTGAATTTTAATAATTTCAATGCGTTGTTTAAACGTGTATCGTTCCATATTTATTAATGGCGTAGTTTCTACTTGTCAAATGTCAAAAAATGATAGCTTCAAAAGTGACATCTACCGAAATAGCGGGCTATTCAAAATAACACCTCTTATTGGAAAACCCTTTAGTTACTACTTAGTTACGTTGCTGCTGCCAATGCCGTACGGGTGCTGATGATAAACCGGTCATGACACTACATAAATTATTTTTATTATAAATTATTTATTGTTACCGCAAATTTCCAGAAATTCAAAAAGTCAAACAAAATTAAAAATATTTTCAACTAATTCGTTTCAGATCATTCTATTATTTTTATTGTTCTTTGGGGGGTTGGAATGTCTCCATGTTCAGGTGGAATGAGGGTTGCCTGACATTTTTTTTATTTAATAGCTTTGTCTGCCTCTGCCACCGGGATTTGAACCTGAGTTGTTGTAGCCATCTGGTTTGTAAATTGTCCTTTTGACCAACTGCGCTAACAAGCTGTAGACGCTCTTGTGAATACGCCTTGAATATATTTATTTTTATCATCACTAAAACTTTGAAACAGGTTGTTGGAATTATTATGCACAATTTCTCACAGCCATTTTAACAATTTCTTTTGTACATACTTTAAGGCAGTTTTTGCAACAACCACAAAATTTTTGTTTTTATATTCTTAACTATTTCTTGTGAATAATGCTTTGCAATAATAATTGTTTTTATTTTATATTATTATTAGATTTCGTTGTCAACCAGGGCTAAATTTGTGCTAGAAAATTTACCGTTGGTGGTAGCAGCAAATAAATAGTCAAAAAGTAGGAATGTTGTTTTATTGTAATACGACGAGCTTGTGTCTGAAAGTAGGCTTTAAATGCTAATATTACTTTATGGGGACCAAAAGACAGCGCAGTTGCCGCAATGAACCTTTTTGGTTTCTCTAGCAAGTAAACTTTCTGTAAATTGACGGTTATATAGCTAATAAATATCATACAAACGGTTACATCCGGTGTCATAGAAACTAGATTGCAACTATATAGTTAATTAATACAAAGATGCCTTGAAATAGTTAATGGAAAGTAATCCAACAGTATGGATGTATAATTATAGTTAACGAAACGTTGTATTATTGTAAAAGGTAGTAAACGTTTGCTGTCTGGGATAAAATTTAATATATGAATATGATTTATTGAAATTCTACACAACTTTTGGACTCTTTACTGGGCGAACGGTCGACCACTGCCACCAAAACCCCGGATACTGCGGCGCGTCCCTTCTGAAGACCAATTTGACCTAAATACCTTAAATTTTTATCTAAACAACTACAATTTTTATGTTTATTAATTTAATTAAAATATTAATTCATAGTTAAAGTAAACAAGAAACGACAAGACTTACATGGAGTATAATAATAAATGTTTTAATTTGTTCTGTGCCAAGTTAAATGTTGCAATAAAAACTTTAATTATTCTTAATTTCATTTATATATATATAATTTGAAGGTATTCTGATTTAAGAAGGTTTTTGCATATTGGAAATTTCTATATTATAAATTATTACATTATATATATTAATAATTAATTTGTTATTGTTGGGAGTAACAGAAAATAATCAGCAAGCAGTAGAGTTACTACAAATAGTTGTTTTATTGTAACATGACGTATTCTGTCCTAAAAGTAAGCTTTAATATGTTAATATTACTGCAAAGAGACAATCAGATAGTGCAGTTGTCGCAACGAACCTTTTCGGTTTCTCTAACAAGTCACCTGACAGTAAGTTGACGGTTATCTGACTACTAAAGAACATAAGAAAGTTTAGTTACGGCTTCATACCGACTAAAACGTTACTACATAGTTACCTGACCCAAAAATGCCTTAAAAATAGTTAAAGAGAAGTAATAGAACGGTATGAATGTAAAATAATAGTTAACAAATAGTAACATTGCTGTAAAAAGTAGTAAACTTTTGCTGTCTGGGATTATGTCTGCGAATTATCTGTAGATTTTACATCTATTTAGACTACCTAAAGTTTGTTGTATTTCTGAAACCCTATTTGCCTCATAAGTTTTCCATTTGTTAGCTGTGACGTTTAACCAACACAATGTGATTTATGAATCCTATAAATAATACTTTTTATCTGTGTTCATACTAAGAATGGTTATATACTTATAACCTTACTGTGTTGCTAACACTGCTACGCTAAGCTCTAACCTAAGTAAAGCGTTGGATTTCAAAAGGGCTACCCGCGATTTTGCAGCTAACAAAGTGACTACAATCCCATTGTTCTGATCTGTTGACTAAATATAAACATACGTTCCGTGACTACGTTTGCAAATACGTGCAATACAGCTTTAACCATTTAATTCGAATATCGACTGGAACAGCTTAGTCCCATTCTAATTGTAATTGCCAAAGGTCTTGAATTATGAATTATGCTAATATAACAACAGGAACTAAAAGACAGAAATGATCATCGGTATTTGCTGAAATAGTTCTTTTGGTGATTTGCGAATCAGAACTTACATTAAGTGTTGAAAAAGAAAGTAAGTCCGTGATTGGATCCCATTGCACACCTAATACCTTGTAGATTTTTTTTCTACTAGGATTGGTTGATGTGATAAATTTACGTGCCTATTTTCTAGGTTTGAACCCAGTAGTTCTTAGTATTAAGTCTACGTTGGTTTTAATTAGATAAAGTTCATCAAGTGAGTTTGACCCTGTGATCAAATCATCTACATAAAAGTTTTGTTTTATAATACATGACTGCCTACGATACAAATAGTTCTTTTATTGAAATACTTTTCGCAGTATGCTTCTTTGTGTGTTAACAAGCTCTTATGAGTAGTGAATTCATGTATCTCCCAAAAACCTTTGTACATTTTGATTTAATTTTGTTTGTGTTAAACGTGACGTACGGTTTCTTTACAATGATTTGGATCTGTAAGGGGGCCTGTTTATATCTAGCTCAATTTAGTATTTTGGAGAAGGGGCAAGTTGAACCGTCGTCGAACCTAATTTATATAAAGTTCATAAAGTGCTATGACATCTAACAAGATATCTATCTTTCCTGTTTCATGAAATGTTGTATCTGCTATTCTAACATGAGAAGGAATTGCTACTAAATTAAGATCCAATGCCTAAGCAGGTATATCCTGTGCGATATCAGGTAGAACTAAGCAAGATCCGTTAAATTGAAAATTGTTTACTAATGATTTAAGAGTAACTCGAACCCCAATTTTAAACAACTACTTAAATCTTCAGCCATAAAATACGACTAAGGTGGCGAGACTAGTAAACACAAGTGCCTTATGAAAATTACCTTACCAGTATTTGACATCAACCACAATTTAATATTGTTTAGGATGACAAATCACGATCAAACATTGTACCTAATAGCCTCGATGGACAGCACATGGCTTTCGGCATGTTTCTCGTTTACAGACGTGGTGCACAGCATACGTCAACCATAATTGCTTGAAAACGTAGTACGAGATTCCCGACATGCCAGGAATCACTTTTTGATGCTTGGTCTTTGTATTCAATGCATATGAATTCGGCACCGGAACTATAAAGTATCTTTTTCTTTTCAGCTTTTGTAACTGTAGATATTTCTAAACAAAATTGTGAATAATGTAACCAACATCAAAGAGAGAGTTCTAAAAAACGTATTTTATTTCTGAGTAAGCTTTAGTAAAGATACAAAAATACAAAGAAACGTTTGAATTATTCTCAATAACTTAACAGAAAATATTACCAACTAGCTACTATAAACTTCAAAAACTTCGAAAATGGAAATAAACTACAGAAATAAAATGTTGAAAAATTAAACAAAGATCATGAAGCTCAAAGACACACTCCATACAAGAATGTCTGTGGCAAACATTGCATCAAAGTTTAGTTTTTGGTATCTTTCTAAGGTACGTGCACATGTCCAGCTTTATCCTCCTTACTTTCCTTGTTTCTATTCTATATTTGGTTTTAGTTCAGACTTGAAAAGAAACTCTTTTTGGTGGTTGTTGTATACAGGACTACTATGGGAATAAACACCTCAAACAAGGTTTTGATATCTCGCAAGAATCTCACCTCACCCACCCCTTTCATACTTCTATGAAGCCAAACTCAATTTTGATCAGATCAGAACAATTTCAAGGTATCCCCCAAAAACAGTCTCTCTATTCAAATTCCTTGATTTCAGGCACTTAAGTCTAGAGGGTTTTTATGATTGCGTCTTCTTTCTTCTACCAAGGAAGGAGGGACGGTGCAGGGCTCCAGGAGGATCATATAAACTACAACCATCAAGATCTGGTGAGAAATTTTTAAGCTCTAGAAAATGACTATGCACAAAAAAGGCCTTTTCTGACCGTTTAACACGCTAGTTCTCCGAATCTAGTTGATGGTTAATGGAAACCTACCTACGGATCAGTGTAAAGCCACCCTTCAAATGAAAGGCTGGTACAGGCTTGATGGACAACAGTTGTCTACCGTGGACTATACATAAAGGCCGCGGTGGAAAACTGGGGGTACCGAAAGGAAGCATAGATAATTTAGAAAATATGAAAAATATTTTTTTCTTATAAATGTCGTGTTCATTGTAGACCTATATACAATTAATTTAGTAAAAAAAGACTTGCGATCATTAGCACTTGTTTACGTCCAAATCTCTGCAGTACTTTAGATATTAAAGGACTTTTATCGTAAAGAGCGCAAGATACATTGACTGTCATCAAGGATCTAGTCACATCCGGCGTTGTATGTTTACTTGAGCTGTTTGATTTTTTCTAGCCGACAATAATTTTCAAAATGATTTGTCTTGAATTAAAAAAAAAACTCATTTAATATCGGAACCTTCTCAGTACCATTATCATTACTTAATTTTGCTTCCCATTCATTAATTGTTTGTGTGTTTACATAGTTTGCAAGTTAACAGTGAAATCAAAATTGCATCCCAGGTATCAACAGCTTGATTAAGTGAATTTGAGCACTGAATATAAGCTTGAGCTATATTAATTAAGTTTTTAAATATGATTTTCTGGAAGTATGAGGAATATCTAATGAAGCCTTTACATGATTGTTTATTATCATAGCGCTTTTTTAGCGTTGACCATGCTATCCAGTAGTTTGAATCAGTTGTTTCTAGAAATCTTACCACACATATTACAAAAAATATTTTGTATTTCGATGTCACTTCCATTTTTAACATTAATTTTCGGTAAGAGTTTCTCAAATAGTGTTAATTGCATTTTGAGAGCACTTTTATAATAATGTATTGTTTTTAGTTTCTCTTGAATTGTTTAATTCGTTTCATTACTTGATAAAAAAAATAAAGATAATAGGAATGGAATACATTTACAGCAGACAATGTTTTAAGATCTGTTGGACGTGCAAACGAGTGTCGTTTAGATTAATACAAAATAGTTTCCAGTCTAGACAATGAAGATTATAGTTGAACCTTAGGAGATGCTGTACGCAAAGCAGGTATTTTCAAGTTGAATTTCTACAGTTATCTTCGCTTTCTTAATTATGCAAAAAATCCACATTCGGCTCAAAGGACCAAAAACCTGTTATAATACATTTGAATTGTTTCTTATAAAATTATTTTATTTTAAATGTTTAACAGATTTCATGTATCTTTTAACCTACTTGATCGATTCACAAATCTTTTATATAAATATTTATTTCACATGATATATTGGAAATAAACTTCAGTTATCTGTCAATTTAATTTTTCAAGAATGATTACAAATTTACCCTCAATTTTTAAACATTAATAATAATCTAATTTACTCTAATTTTCTCTTTTCACCTTTTTATTATAATTTTACTATTATCACCACAACTTAATTTTTCTTTAGTCCTCTTCGTTCTCTACCAGAAATTTTCCATCCTACAGAAACAATGTTCAGATCCTGTACACGTGTCTATCCTCATGAAGATGCATCTTTCTATCTCCAGTTTTTGGTTACAATGACACGTTGTACTCATACAAAGATGTCTGGTAAATTCACTGAAGGATTTCACTTTTGCTCGAAATAACAAAATTAGATATTAGAAGGTAAGTATAACTAAGTTAGTTATCATATTACTGTTCTTTATACAATTCTAAATTTTTATTACTTTTCATTATAGAGCTAAATCTATTTAAAATTTTACGAAAAAGCACTGAATTTCAAAATATGGTGGAATCACTTCACATATGATGTATATTATTGTATAATAGAAAATTGAATAAAATCCTTTTTGTTAGTTTTAGGTTGATAAAGCTTTGATTTTATTCGTCTATTTTAGAAAACACTTACGTTAGTCTTTCCAGGTCTCCCTTTATTATTTTTTCACTAGTAAGCTTGTCCCTTCTTTCTGTCCTTTGTAATTACCTTTCTTGTTTTATTTTCTTTTCACCAAAATAAAATACTTCAAATGACCTTGTATGTGTCGGCGGCAAACACTGAAATTCGTCAATCCCGGTAATGCCTAGCTAGTACAGGGATTGCCGGTAAATAGTGAAACAATCAAAATGGTTCAGCATTTGAATAAAGATTTCAGTTATTCCCAGTAATAGCTGACTTATTTCAGGAAAATGCCGAAACTGTCCGAACGAATCTCGGTTACATTGTTTGCCTAATTCAGTCTTTCCCTGTAATAACTAATTCAATCATTTTCCTGTTTTTTTCTTGTACTCAATGTTACAATAGCTACATATGTCACAAGATTCTGTGTCGTTTTATTAGAAAATCGACGAGTATTACTCGAACCAAAATAAAAAGAAGCCCCGGACAGCCGCGGAATTAAAGGAAGTAAGTAAGTGGTAGAGATAAAATGATCCACGCGTTACAAACGAAATATGATTTTGGTTATGCAGTTGAAAAACTTATCGAGACATGTAAAGTGTGCCCAAAGAAAAGAAACAAGAGCCATGCCAATTTGACAATAAAACCGATCATTTCCACAAACTTTAATTCTAGAGCACAGGTGGACTTGATGGATTTTCAGTCTTGTCCAGACAACGACTACAAATGGTTATTGAACTACCAGGACCACCTAACAAAATTTTTATTCTTACGTTCTCTCAAATTAAAGACTGCAAATGAAGTTGCAAAGGAATTGCTCAAAATATTTTTGGAAGTTGGAGCGCCTAGCATACTTCAAAGCGATAATGAACGCGAATTCACCAATTCAGTAATTTCTGAATTAGTCAAAATGTGGCGTACGTTAAAAATGCTTCACGGTCGTCCGAAGCATCCTCAATCACAGGAAAGTGTCGAAAGAAGCAATCAGGATGTGGAAAACATGTTAAAGGCTTGGATGCATTACCACAACTCGCCAAATTGGTCGTCTGGTTGTTACTGCGTCCAATTCCAAAAAAATAGTTCTTACCATAAAGTCATTGGATGTACGCCATACAAGGCTTTATTCAGAGTTGACCCCAAAGTAGGACTTTCTTCTGAGAACCTCTCTAGAGATCTGTTGGATTCAATTGAAAATGATTTGACTCGTTTGCTGGAAATGCCGCATGAAGAAATTGAGAATCTACTAGAGATAGATTCAAATAATGACATTGAAGTTCTGCGTGAAGATCTAAAAGAAAATGAATTGGGGACGGTCGGTGAAAAGACAGGTGAAATACTACAAGAACTATTCGCTGATGTAGATTACCAAGAAGAACTTGTGTCAGATCCCGTTTCAGAAATAACGAACATAATAGAAGCAAATTACCAAGACGAATTAGATATATGTATGACACGTCTTAAAAGTGGGGGCAAATGTGTGTTATGTCGGAATAATACGTCAATCGGGGACAATAGCAAGTCAGTATCAGAAACGGGCAGTACAAAAATTCTGTCAAATACGGCAAAGTAACTGCCACATTTGGAAATTAGCTCATGTGTTCTTTTACCAGTGGACAAAATTGAAAGGGGTCCTCCTGATATGTGTTTTTATTGATTACAAAAATGGTGTATATCGAGTAGGATGCTCAGCTGGACGTATTAAATCTTGGTTCAACCGACCAGATTTAATACGTGCCAACGAACAATTTCTTGCTGTAGATAATGTCCCCCAGAACTTTCTATCTAAACATGAAGCCGTGCAGTCCACATCACTGGCTGAGGGGCAAAAATATTTTAAATGTAAACCGGCAAAAAAAACAATGCTTGACTAAAACATGCATCTGTTACAAAAAAAAAATGCTTTGTATCGAAATGCCACAAAATTACAACTTGCGCCAACAAGTAGCAGTTTTTTAGAGCAATTTATTACGTACATGATTCTTATAATTGTGTATATTTTATATTTGTATTCTGATATATTTTTGTGATAAAGAACAGTAAGAAAATATACTAAAATATGTATTACAAAACATTATTGTTTACTTAAATAAGTTATTACGGGGAATGACTGAATTAGGCAAACAACGTAACTGAGATTCGTTTGGGCAATGCCGGCGTTTGCCTGAAATAAACCAGTTATTACTGGGAATAGCTGGAATCTTCAGTCAATTGCTGAACCACTGTAATTTTTCCCCTGTTTGCCGGCAATCGGGATTGACGGAGTTCACTGTTTGCCGCCGACATATGCACTCTTTTATTGCTGAAACATTATAACCCTGTTATGCCATCGGATACATCAAATAAGGTAGAATACAATAAATAATTCACCTAATATTATAACATGAATAAATTGTTCTATTATGTTAACATTTGCTTGAACTTTAAAATAACAAAATAACAACAACCACTTTTTGTCTCTACCATCTTTTATAATAACACCCCTTTAGCTATTATTCTCTTTTTTTTAAATTTCCTTTCATAAACTTTCTTTTTTTTATCTAATTTATATACATCAAGTAATCTAATTTCCTAACATTTATATGACTTTTATCATGATTACTGTTTTAAGTCTCATTTAAATTCAATTCTTTGAACAACACCATTTACATTTATTAAGAAAATTTATTTTTATATTTATTATCATGGCTTTCTTATTTTAGGCATTAGTTCTGGGAAAATATCCGAGTGCTTGTGTTTACATATCGCCGAAATTGTAGCCTCACAATCTCATTAAGCTGGTAGAAAAGGCTTTTGCAGCAAATAGATTTGTAGTGAGTAAGAACAAATGAATGTTAATACTGTGTATTAAGTCTCTAATTTTTTTATGCTCAATTGACATGCTGACATAATAACAAATAACAAACTAAGTAACACAGAAAAATAAGAATTCTGTAAAATATGTAAAAATAACATTATTACACTTTTACTATCTAAGCATTCCGCATTTACTATAACCCTGTTTGATTTTGGAACGAAAATGGTTAATTTCAAAATTAAACAGTTCACTTTTAAATATCATCACACTATGTAGTACTTAAACTGTATTTGAATTGTTTTAAATACTCAGCTTTTTATCTTTTGTTCCACTAAATTTTGTATATCTATTAACAGAAAATAGAAAATAATAAAAACGCCAGACGTTTTACTCAAACGATGGTTTATTGTACCTTAAATTTGAAGTTGATACAACATCAACAGTTTGATTTTAATTTGTAGATTTTGTAAACATTTTACTGCAAAAACCATAAAATGAAAATCGGCACTCCTAGATTCTGTTAAACATAAAAAACGGAGCAGGGACGTGCAATTATCGATTTTCTGCTATTATGTATTTTCTGGTCATGGTGATACACAGTGTTTCATGGCGAATTAAAAATCGCTTTGCTATAGGACATCAAATCATTTGACGACGAATTCATGTAGTCTTGACTATATACCTGCTGTTGTAGATCAATAAAAAATCCAAGTAGAATTTTAAATATTCTCTATTAAACAAGGGAAATATTTAGACTTAAAAACGTGTAACTTCTTAAATAAATTTGTTAATCGAATTTATAATACTGTGATTCTAAAGTGGGCCTACATATTGCTATTTTAAACATGTAAACTTGAACACGTGTACGTTTTAGGTATCTATGCTATTCATTCAAATTCTAACTACAAAAGCAAAATTTATCTAACTTTATAAGTACATTAATCATTTGGGATTTTCCTAGAGAAAGTAGTATTGCACAATTTGGTTCTAAAATAATTAGGAGAGGACATTAACAAATTACAACTGTATGCCCTGCATCAAATACATTTTGAGGCATAAGTTATTAGAAAGTGATTGCTAGTTATAACAAAAGAAACCTGAAACAACTTTTTGTGGTTCTAAATAATAAATTAAATAATTTAATTAGTTTAGTTGGAAGCGAATCTACAACCTTTTGTAGATTATTCTTTTGTTACAAAGAATTTGTTAGCTTCCACCAGAAATGGAAAGTCTTGTTTCTAATTAAAATACACCAAGAAGATTGGTTTAATGTTACTGATGTAATTGGTGCTCTTGTAAAGATAAATTGTTATTCAAAGTCGTTGGAAGAACCTTAACATACAAAATAGCTTTTACGATTTTATAACAAGGGTATTATAAAATAACGAAAATTGCAAAAGTATTTTATCTAACGTAAAAAGTCATTATAAAGTATGAAATTAAAATAAATGAAATATATCTTTCTTTAAAGTACATTTGTTTACATAAATAATGTCGCAGTACATTCCACAAACACATAAACTGATTTAATTACGAGAAATATACCTAGAACAAATTTTGCATTATTGCACTATTTATGCAAAATGCTACAAAAAAAATACCAAATACATATGTAGTTAGTTCTGCTGTTTTATAAATTTTCCAGAATATTTTTCCCACTTATGATAAATAGGGGCAACATACTAAAAAACACTAAATCTTTCAAGTAATTTGTTTGTCATATTTTTTTGAGAGCTTCTAGAATAAATGCTGGCAGATTAAGAAAACAATTTTGATCTTCAAATGTAATTGTTTTTGTTAATAATGAGTTTTTTGCAATGCAAATATCAGAGGTTAGTAATGGAAAGTTGTAACCATCCTTCTATCTATCTATCTATCTACAGTACTTAGGTTTGGTACATAATTTAGCAATAAAATAAATTATTCAATTATTTAAAATTTTAAATTACCCCTTGGCAAATACTAGTCTAATTTCTTTAAGGGCAGATAAATGATAGTGAAACGGATTGTTTTCTTATACATATTCATTAGTTTTGAAATGCAAATTAATCAAACACCAGAAGTAATTTTATTGCGTGCGCGCTAATTATACAGGGTATCTCATGCCTCTATTCTCAAAGGGTTACAATTCCACCACTAAAAATAAAAAATATATATATTAAAAAAGCTAAAGCTGCATTACGCAATTATAGAGTGTGAGAATAAAGTAACATATAAAAATCATATTTTTTTACGGGCAAGTTTATCGAAAAATCCTAAATCTGGTCGATTTTCTATTAAGAGAATACACATTTTAAAAGACTTCGAGTAATAATAAAAAAAAAATCAGTTTGAATTCACTAAAGGGAATTCTACAATAGACGCAATAAATATTGTTAAACAAGTAATAGAAAAAGCGTATCAATACAATATAGATATAAAGCTACTCTTTGTTGATTTTAAATAAGCTTCTTACTATAGATAGAAGCAAAATTGAGCTGTAATAAAAGAAATGGAAATATCAGCAAAAGTACGGAGATTTATAGCAATGACAATGAGAGAGTGAACAGCCAGTGTAATAACAAGTGATGGCAAAATGGAGGAATTTATAATAAATAAAGGAGTAGGGCAAGGTAACGCAATGTTAGCCACAATATTCAACCTAGCACTCGAGTATATTACAAGAAAAGTCAATAAGGAACAATAAGAACAAGGAGAGGGCAAATATTGGCATATGCCGACGACGTAGTAATAATATCCAAAAGAAGAAAAATAATAATGGAGTTGCTAAAAGAAATAGTAGATGAATGCAAAAAATAGGTTTAAAATTAAAAATATAGAAGACAAAACTAATGAGAATCGATAAAGAATTAAGTAACAAAGGAATAAGAATAGGGGACTGCACATTTGAGGGGGTTGATAAATTTAAGTATTTGGGAGTTACAATTACGAATAACAAAAGCAGAAACAACAAAATAAAAGAGAGGATAACAGCAGCCAACAGAGCAAATAAACCAAACCTTATTAAGAAGCAAGAACATCTCAAAGAGCACCAAATTTAAAATTTATAAAACAACACTAAGACCAACAATTTTGAAGGCAGCAGAAACAATGTCAATGACAAAAAAATCATGAAGAAAACCTGAGGATAACTGACAAAAATATTAAGAGCAACATTAGGACCGATACGGATAGCAGAAGGTGAATATAGGTTACGAACAAATAAAGAAATTGAGCAAAAATGGGAAGAAGATATAATAAACAAAAATAAAACAACAACAAGAAAAATGACTGGGACGTATAAAAAGAGCAGGGGAAGATAAAATAATAAATATAACAACAAACTGGATACCGGCGAGAAAAATGAGAAAAGGAAGACCTTTGTTAAACTGGCTCAAAGAAGTAATGGAAAATTTGAAGAAGAAGGCAGGCATCGGCAACATAGAATAGAAAATAAAAGATAGAAGAAAATCAAGAAAGATATGTGACAAAGTAGGTTAAGAATACGGACAATGGGGCCATTATTATTATTATATCAAAAAATCATGAAACAGGTCGATTTTCTATTAAGAAAATACACATTTTAAAATTGCAATCACCTCTCAGCAGTCACGTGTTTAGAAATAATGACGTCATTCTCAATTTCTTTTAAATTGACACCTTCTGGTGTTTTCGCGATTTCGATAAACCTTATTATTGTCTAAACGATGGTGTAAAAAGTTTTGTATCCTACATGAGAAAATTGGGTAATCATATGTCATCACAAAACTGTATATCAACTCCATAACAAAACCTTGTCGAATGAACGCTGGACTCAGTGTAAGAAGATGAGAAAATTCTTGAGTAAGAACTAAAGAAGTTTCTAATTCCTGAAGTACGGAAAACTTTTTGTAACACCTTTTTCTATATTATTTACTTACTTAATGTTTAATTGGAGCATCAACTGCAGATATCATAGGAATACCATATTCACTTTGTTGCTCATCAACCCTTTGGCAACGAGCATACGTGCATCATTTTTTTATATAAAGTGCAACAACGTCTATACCATCGTTCAGACAATAACATGGTCTATCAAAATCTCAAGAAAATCAGAGTCTCCCTTAAAAACATTGACAGTGACGTCATCGCTTTGATTTTATTGTATGAAGTACTTTATACTCACGCTGTAGGTGTAGGTTATAAAAATGATTTTTAACAAACACAGAGTGAATGGTTAGTATTTTCTGTAAGTAATAAAAGAGTCAGTGTCTTCTGACGTTTTAACTCTCAATTGAGTAGACAGACGTAAAAGGCAGGACAGTTAACATGATGTGCATTCTAAGAATAATTTTACCATTCTCAACTTATAGCGGCCTAAGTAATCCATATAGCATCTCTCCAACTAAAATCTCATTAAATTTATATTTCAAATACAAATTTCATCTTTTATGAAAGAAGTAAATTGCGTATTGACGTTCTTTCAATGTTATTCTGCATGGCTTGCTAGAATCTCATTTCGAAACAAAAGAAAGGTTAAATTAAGTGTATTATGGTTATGAAATCCAGAACACAATTTATCTTTATTTAGTTGTGTGTCTTTCAGACTTTCCAGTTAAGCTATACAATATATTACATGTCACAGCTGATCTTAAATATTTCATCTGTAAGAAAAAGGCAAAGCTAAAAGGAACAAGAAAAAATTCAAATAGATGTCTTCAGGCAAACACTGTAGTTTAAATCTACAATAACATGTGCCACGTGAAAGGAACTACAAATCATTGTCATTTCTTCTTTTCTAAATCCAGAGAGAGTTGCAGCTTATGTATTTGATAAAAGATGGTCGTTCATGTTAAATTTGTTGGTTGTTTTTATTTTTTGGTTTTGCATTGTAGGGAATGAAAAATTTGAAAACACACTTGATTCTAAAAATCGTTATTCTGCATTCAAACATTTCAATAAATGCGCGAGTAGATGATTAATAGTTTCAAAAGAATAAGATAAATGATACTGAACTTCAAAAATCAAAAACATCCAATATAAGTAGTTTTTTGCACAAAAGAAATTAAGGTACAAAAAGCTCTGTCTGAAAAACAGAATCAAATGTCTATTCTCAAAAGTCATAAATTCAATACTTTTTATGGTAATTTGCTGATTTCGGTCGACTTATTTGTTATTAAATCAAATATTTCTCTAGTTAACGTACAGTACGGTTGTCAACCGATTTTAGCACGGAAGTTTGATAAGAAAATATCTGAAAATTTTCCTAAGGAGAATTAAGCCTATTTTATACCGTTACATGGTACCGTAATCATCTACCAATTATCTCAGATCTCTTGAGATAATCAGCGTTTCCCAAACTTTTTTTTCGTGGCCCAGTTATTTTTATGCTTCTCCTTCGTGACCCACTAAAAACTTATTTGCGTATTTTGGCGTATGAGTAAAATAAAACAAGTTTATATGTCTATTATAGTTGGTTTTATAATATTTTAATAAAGAAAGATTAACTCTTACAAATGTTTAATAAAATCAAATTAAAACCAAATAATTTATTACTGAGAAGTATGCAACTGTTTGTTGTCAACAAAAAATTGCAGGTTTGGGGAAAAAGATGTTAACTTTATCCTCAAGTCCGGTTTGACTTCTAATCGGATCTATATTTATTTTTTAGGAAAACCAGTGTGGAAAACTCTACCTCACACTTATAGGTCGTAACAAGAGGCATTAAAAACTCTATCGCTTTTTTTTGCTAAAACTTGATATTCCTGACGACAAGACAGCCAAAACTCCATCAGTGGTATTTTATCAAATATGTCTTTGAGATACCGTGTCACACGGCAGTTCAATTATATACTCAAACTCTGAATCGGGAAGTTCTGTCTTCAGATTCGACTCCAGTCCTAGCAGATGTTTCTTCATAGCAACAGAAATCTCACATGGCAATGTACTCATGTTATACTCTTTTTGTAGTTCTGTTAGCTTTGTGAAAGCTTTGTAGTTTTCTGCTTCCACACGACGTGGCCACGAGTTGAGTCTTTTTGTTGCAAATTCTACCTTCTTTTGCACTTTAAATACAGTTGCATTGGTGCCTTGCAATGTCAGATTCAAGTTGTTCAAGAAATCACAAATATCACAAAGATAGGCTACCTTGATTAAATCAAGAAAACTGTTTTTGAATTAAAATATTACATCTCTAGACGTTGGGGGATGTTGTTCTAAGAACATTAAAACTTCTTCCTTCAATTCGATAAGTCTTTTTAAAACGTTTCCTCTTGATAGCAACCGCACTTCCCATTTCTTCACACAAAGCAGAGAATATTCTTGAATTCAGTGGATGAGATTTTATAAAGTTTATAAATTGTACGCACTGTTGCATAGTTTTAGCTAAAAGCAATGGAATTCTTCTACGGCCAATGCTTTTCTATGGATGCTACAATACCCATACACAGTCTGGAGCTACGACTTTAATCCTCGGAAAAAGTTCACTACGAAAGCCTGCCATTGCGCGTGCTCCATCGCTACTCAATCCCACACATTTCTTTAATTCAATATCATTACAGTTGATATAATTATCAATCAAATTAAATATTTTTTCAGCTGTTGTTCTTCGTGAATTGTATTTTCAAAATCGTATTTTACACAACACATAAGATTGGCATTATCCGATATGTCTGTACTTTTGTCAATTTGCAGGGCAAAATAATTATACTATTTTAAGTGACCTACAACAGCTTTTTCAGAATTATCTGCCATCTCCACAATCCTACGCTTCACTGTGTTATTTCATAGACCCAGCGAATTTACTTGGTTTTTCTGTTTGTTATCACCTATTTGAGATGCTACTATTTTCATTGCTGGAGCTATTAATTTCTGGGCAATTGTGTGGGGATAACCGGTTTTAGCAATTAATTTGGATATTTCATAAGAAGCCATTACAAGATTTTTAGATTGAGTGTCCTGAGAAAAATCCGAACACATTGTCTTTTTGGTAGCTATTAATTCTCTCTTTTTATTTATGAAGAAATCTGTTGGCTTACCACTGTGTTCCGAGTGTTTCAGTTATAAATGCCTCTTCAACTTTGAAGGTTTCGTAAACTGATTTGAAAGTGCCGCGTAACAAATAACACATAATGGCTTGTCATTTGCGCCCTTGATGAAACCGAACTTTAAGTAATCTTCAGAATATTGTCGGACGTTTTTGAGTACCACTTGTGCCTGGCTCTGGTTGGACATTACTCGACTGTCTGTTAGTTTCCCTCTCAGAACTGGTACCCGGATGAAGATTAGTCGAGTGTCTATTTGTGCCACTTTTAGAACTCCTACTTTGCTTTATTACCCACTTATTAATTGTCAAATTAAACGTAATCAGTATACACAGAATACGCACTCTCCGGCTCTCTCGCTACTCCGCGAGGCGACCCGGCGGTTTATTTTAGTGACCCGGTGCCGGGTCGCGACCCACCATTTGGGAAACGCTGATCTATATTATTATAGAGACAAGTGTTCCAGGTGTGCTATCTTATTGTAAATGAACACTGAGCTCCTCTTCTCTACTATCTTTGCCAAAAGAATCTCAATCTTCTTATTTTTGTCATTGCTTGTTTGACCTGTTTTTATGGCAACTCACGCAATCAAGAAATAACGTATTATTTCGTCTTAATAAAAGCGTTTCGGTCCTACCTTTAATCTCGATTTTTTTTAAACAGTTCTAAATTTTCAGCTGTTTATTCTAATAATCGT